>PVKA01010619.1:0-12048 GCA_004027165.1 Ctenomys sociabilis
CCTCCCTCCCTTCCTTCCTTCCTTCCTTCCTTCCTTCCTTCCTTCCTTCCTTCCTTCCTTCCTTGCTTCCTTCCTTCCTTCCTTTTTGTATTTTAGGGAAGGATCTACAGCTCACTACCAGATTGGACTCAGTGATCTGCCTGTTTACAGCCCCCCAAGAGCTGGGATTACAGGTGCACGCCACCATATCTAGTCTCAATTAACATTTCAGCACGTCCAGGACAGGGCCAGCACCACAGGTCTAGGGTTTGAACCTCCAGTCCCTGCACCTATTTATAGGTGCTTTAATCTGTTGAGCTATTTGTCAGTCCTAAATTGTGGTTTTGTTTCTCATTTTGCTGGAGATTTTTTTTTTTATGTGCAAATACTTTTTAATAAGATTTGATCCAAGTTGTTGGTTCTTTAAAATATTTTCCATGCAGTTTTTTAAATTAACTATTGCTCACTCCTATATCTTCAAGATGCTTACCTACTTTCTCTTTCAGGAGATTTAATGTTTCTGATTTGAGATTTAAATCTTTGATCCATTTTGGCTTTAATTTAGTAAATAGTGATGGACATGAGTGTACTTTTAGTGTCTGTCACATGGAAAGCTACTTTTTTTGCACTATTTATTGAAAAGGCTATCTTTCTTCCAGTAAATATGTTTGGCCCATTTGCCAAATATAAGATGGCTGAGTATATTTATGGCTGTGTCTGCATCTTGTAATCTGTTCCATTGATCTTCTCATCTGGTTTTCTTGCCAGTACTGTGCTTATTTTATCACAGTAGCTTTGTAGGATAATTTCAAACCAGGGACTGTGATACCTCCTGCCTTGTCTGACTTGGCCAGGATTGGGATTGCCTTTGCTGTTCTAGGTTTCTTCTGACTCCAATTGAATTTTAGAAGTTTTTTTTCTGTACATTTGTGAGCTATGCTAGTAGTATAATGATTCAGATTATATTAAATTTGTATAACGGTTTTGGGAATATGGCAATTTTCAGTGTTAGCTCATACATTTATTTGTTGGATTTAAAAAGACAGTGTATTAAAGAGGGCTTAACTATTATGGAATGCTATTTGGTATATACAGATACATATATATTTTTTCTGTACAAAATGGTCCTTTATTTATATCCCCCTTTTTTGTTTAGTTTTGTCAGGTATAGGTATTTCATTACCATTCAATATTGTGGGTGAGTGAATTCAGCAAAGAAGAAACATTTGTACTAATAGTATTTAGATAAGATATCATGTCTGCATCTTGCACTATGAGTAACTACTACAAAGACAACAATATGGAATGTATTAATTATTGTTACTGTCTTAATAATCTGTTTTGAAACTGTCTCATTGTTATTTCTTTCTCAACAAAATTAATTTTAAAAAGTATTATATAATGCATATTCACTATTAAAAGTAACTTAGTACATAGAAAAAATGGAATCCCTGTACTGTGGGGCCTGTTAGTAATCTCAGAACTCTGAGAGACAGAGGCAGGAGGATGGAAAGTTTGAGCCCAACATGGGCAACTTGGTGAGATCTTCTTCTAATAAAAAACCAAAAACAACTAGGGATATAGTTCAATGGCAGGGTTTAGGATTCAATCCATTTTACTATAACAAAATGCTTAAGAGTCATAAAATTACAAAAGAATACAAAGCCTGCCAGAAGACTAGAAATTTCCAAAGAAAATTACTTTGAAAAAATTCAAGTTTCTTTATAGCTACCTAGAATCAGTTAATCTGGACTTCTGAGCACCGATTTACATCATAATAATTTTTATTGGAAAGGGGTCACAGGCTATGTAAGTTTTGATAAGGAGACATCAAGCATTTTCTGAAGGAAGGAAAGGTTGGAGACCAGGTAGAACGCTGAAGCGTGGGATTGCCACAGATTGCCATGCAACTATAAGTAGGTGGTGGCCAGGGCTACGGAGAGGGCTTGGTTGTCTAAGCATGTGCCTGGCAAGCCCAAAGACCTGGGTTCAATCCCTGTGATACTTCACGCTATCATGGCTCTGGCTATGCTGTGCACTGAAACCAGGTGTGCTGGTGCATGTCTGTAACCCAAGAATTGGGAAGGCCAAGACAGGAGGATCACTATGAATCTAAGATGCAGAGCAAAATCCTGTAGTTAAATAAATAAATGAATGATTAAATAATTTTCAAAAATTATAAAAACTATTGTTGAAGTCAGGGAGAAAGGAAATAAATCTAGGCTGAAAACAGTTTTTTCTACTACTGGGAATGTTTCTTAACTAAATGCATACTTCTGTGGACTAGGCATTGAATCATAAGCAGTATTGTGCTAATGTTCAATCAATCCTTAATAATAATAATGATAATAATAATAAAAGTCTTGATTTGTAACATTAACTAGCTTTCATGGTGTAAATGCATCCACCACACTTGAATTTCAAGAGCCAAATGTTCACTCTCAGCTATGTGAAATTTCTGAAAATTTAATAGTCCATTCTTCCGACCCAGGGCTACAAAGCTCTGAGGATCTTACATGGATGACAGCAAAAAGTAGGGAGGGTTAGCAGTGTACACCCCTGTACTTACATGACATAGCTTCAATAATTTTTACGTTTTGAAATTCTTTGGTCTGCTCTTCCAATGTCCAACTGGATTACTTTTATCCTTACCTTTATATTTGTCTCAAAAAACACTATTTAAGATTATCATCACAATGTCATTATTACATAAAAAATATCAAGGGTAAATCCTTAAAACTAATACCCATTATATATGTATACAGATGTTTTGATTATTCATTTTCTCTTTAAAATAGAACAACTGATTCATTTAAATCAGAATTGAAATGATACTTATACACTGCGTTTACCTGATATCCAATAAGTCTCTTTTAGTCTATATCCCTTTGTCTTTCTGCACTTCTTCATTTCCTTTGCAGTTTATTTCTTGGGAATGTATGATTACATATTTCAATGTGTGATTCTGTATTCTTTGTTTATTAAATGGTTTCTAAAGGCCTGATTTGATTTATGCTCTGTACGTGTGTGTGTGTGTGTACATGTGTACTGCATGTATGTGCAAGGATCTTTCATGAAGAAGGGTAAAATTCTATTGCATTATATAGACACATTAGCCTGTTTATCTTTCCTTTAGTGATATTGAGATTGATCAGTTAGTTCAACTTGAAATGGATGACACTCACGTTGCCAAAATGCAGCCCAAATTTAAGATAAACATTGTCTTTCTCAGTCTCAAAGATGCCTTTTAACCACAAACACATAAATCAATATACAAGTATAAACACTTACTAAATCAACCCATCTATTTTATTCATGATCACTTCACATTTGAAAGCTCTTGCTGTGTTTATTTTCTTTGAACTGAATTGGGGGCTTTGACTAGGAAGCCATAAATCTGGTTTCTGATGAAATATGACTTTGCTACCATGCCAGATTGGAAAGAGTTGTCTGCTAATGTTTCTTCCTAAAGTCACTATGATATGTGGTGAGCATTCTACTAGATTATTTCAGGGATAGCACACCACTGATTTAACTTCTAGAATATTCCCTCTTTCTCATTCAGTTTTTGATGGACAGTGTATTACCAGGGACACCTAAGTCTGCCAGGTTGCACGGGTGACATTTTCAGTGGCCTGAGGTGCAAGCAGATGAACAAGTTCCATGACTTGGAGAGTAGCTGCTTCCTCTAACATTGCCTTGCCCCAAGTTAGGCCTGATGCACTCAGAAGGTTGCTGGTCTAATTTGAACTGTGAGAGACTTTGGCTGGAGGGTAGTTCTGTATCCCAGTGATAAAAGAACACATAAAACAACCCAGTGCCTGATCATTCTCCCTGACTGTCAGTGAATCATGTCTAATAGCATCTCTATGCAGTTTGCGCCAATTTGCTCGCAATGGCATCCTTTTCCGTGGGCTTGCTGCTCAGCAGGCCCTGAAGCAATCTATGAATAACTTCCCAACAGATGCTGTTTATGAATTGAAGCAAATGGCTTCCCTGTTTCTCTTTTTTCTCACTTCAATAATTTTCAGTTACATTACGATGAATATTTATAGTCCTGTATCAGTGCATAAAAATGGAGAACAACTAGACCTGGGCATTGTTTCATACGTGAGTGCCGTTCTAATGGGTTTTGGCTGACTAGTTTTAATAATGTTCTGTTGATGGACTGAAAAGAGGATGCAAATTGTAGATCAGTCCCTTTCATTCACTGTTTCACCAGGACGGGCAGTGATGGAGTACTGGTAGCACCTGTCACCTGTCCATGGCACTTTAACTAGTCCAAGCAGCAGGCCCTTACTGTGTCTGTGCCTCCTCTGGCGGCTTTTGTTGGGTCATTTCAAATACTTGACTTCTACAGGGATTTTGTCATTCATGTAAGACCTCATTAGATTTACTTGACCATTCTCTGTAGGTATTACTATTTGTGATTCAAATAACTACTGCATTATCAACTACAGCTCAACTAACAAAACATTCCTTAGAATTGAAATGTAAACTCACAGAAATATGTTGATCTCTATTTCCTAGTCTCTTTTACAGAGAGGTATGGAGTCACATTTACTGTAAAAATGAGCTGTTTCAAATGTTTCATATTTACATGTTCTCTAAAAACATTACAAAAAAGAGAGGACTTATGTCTAGACATAGCTCCTAAATTTCATTCCGAGGGAAATATTCTATCTTCAGTGGCTTGTGCCTCAAATGGTTGGTAGATATTCCTTACATTTCCTATTTTACAATAATGAGTTTGTTAACTAGCCCATATTTTCCAAACCATTGACTGTGTTATATTGGCCCACATACAAATAATTGCCTGTTTGGCTATTTGCTTATAAATAAGAATGCTGAAAATGGTATGTAAATATGTATATGCATGCACAGTGAATATGTATTGAAATCTCCCAAAATATTTAAATTGTCCCATTTTCTATTCTCATTTTATGAAATACTCACCAGCTACTCAAATAGAACCATATTTATTATGCATGCAAGCCTACAATATCTTTACCACCTATCATTTGTATGCGATACACAGAAGGTTGTGCTGTAACACAACAGTAAAAATGAAAAAGGCAATTTGGATAGGAGTGTTTCTTGCTCTAACTGGAGCAAAGGCAAAGAACAATTTTCCTTTGAAAAGAGGAAGCATAACCCACAATCTTGAAATATTAAAAACATTAATGAAAAACCCAAGAATTTAATATTTGATCTAGAAATGTTATTTTTAAAGAAACTGATATACAGTATAATGGCCCAAAATGATGATCTTGTTTTACAAAATAGGAAAGTAGGAATCTCTAGAAAGATTTTCAGGCCAGAGTAAAAAGCCTATGAATTGATGATGGTCTCTACTTTTGCTGAAAAATTCTCTATGATACTTTTTGTTGTGAATACTAAAAGTAATGCATTGTAAAAGTAACAAATGAATAAGCATCCTCAGATGTTAATGTGCCTGTTGTCCACCTCCTCTACTAAGACAAACACAATTAACATAAATGTGTGTGTAATTTTAAATGGTTGTATGTAAATTTAACTTTCACATTTTAAAACAGGAATTGCTTACTGGATGCACTGTGTTTTCTCTTTTGCTGTGGGAAATCTCTTAATTCTTGCCCTTTTTGCCCCTGTTCTGTGTCCAAACATTTTCCTGATCTCTAGGTAGGTAATTCTTTTAGTCAGTATATTATTCCTTCCCCCCTCAGGTTACATAGAGTTTTAAGTAAGATATTTAAAATGCAGGAGGAAAGTTCATGGGAACTATTGCTTGCTGATGGACCTTCCTCTATGTAGGCCACATCAGGGAACACATGTAATTACCAGGCTAGGAGTACAGTGCAGATGTGATGTGGACAGGGAAAGCTGCGCATGAAGTTTGGACATGAGGAAGTTGGTTGTTCCAGCCAGAGCATGGGGGTAACTACAATGGAGGAGAACACCAGTCACAAAGGATAAACATCAGTTGCCAAGAAAGTGCCAATTTTAAACTATTTGTTACCTTAAAAGGACCATGCCATTTTAAGGAGGCCTACAACACAGAGAACATAGATAGGAGTGTGTAGAGTTTGCTCCTTATGACCTTGATGGCGAAACTGCCTGAGAAATTAACATGGATCAGTTGAAGCCAACTTAAAGCTGCATAAGTATATTTCATCTTTGCCAGTTATTTGTCTGGCAGATGATTAATACCTAAAATATATAAATACTTTAAAAAATCAAATAAACCAACCAGTAAATGGGAAAATGAATTGAACAGAGACTTCTCAAAGTACAAATCAACAAGTATGTGAAAAAATGTTCAACATGTTTAGCCATCAGTGAAATGCAAATAAAGACCACGTTGAAATGTTGTCTCAGTAAAAATGGTTGTTATCAAGAATACAAATAGCTATATTCTTGGTGGTTCAGGCCTTTAATCATAACATTTGGGAGGCTGAGGCAGGAGGATCATTATGAGCCATAAGAGTTTTAAGGCTAGGCTACACTACATAGTTAGACCTTGTCTTGGTGGTGGTGGGAACAACCTAAGCCAAATCCCAAAGCAAGCAAACAAACAAAAACACCAAAGAATAATAAATACTAGAGAAGATATTGGGTGGGAAAAGGAAATTTTCTATTCGATTGCTGGTAAAAACATAAATTAATATAGCCACAATAGAAATCAGTGTGGAAATTCCCCAAAACTTAAAAATAGAGATACCATTAGATATACCTATATAACTCTTCATTATGTTCCTGGAAGAAATGAAGTCAGCGTATTATAGAGATACTGGCATACTAATTACAGTACAATTCACAATAGTCTAGGTGTTATGTCAACAGATGAATAAGGGACATGTGGTGTGTATGTACAGTAGAATGTTATCATTTGCAGGAAAATGAATGGGTTTGGAGATTATGATGTTTAGTGAAATCAATCAGTCTCAGACCAATATTGTATATTCTCCAAAATATGTGGACTCTAAATAAGAGATTAAAACATAGAAAGGAAGTTGCTACTAGACAAGAGGAAAGGAATACGGGTGAGGAGGTTATACTGAGGGATGGATGTGATCAAAATATGCTTTGAAACTTCCAATATGAAGCTAGGGATAAGGCAGGCCAGATGCTGAAAAATGAAGTGTTTGAAATGTACTATGTGCCTCTATTAATCAGCCAAAATGAAATACGTTAATTTATATAAACAATATGTGCTAATAAAAAGATGTGGAAAAGCAACTTCCTAAAACACACAAAAGGTATTATCTCAAATTTCTTTTAAAAATCCTTTATTAATGTTTCATTACATATGATGAAACAGGCCCCCAGATGACACTGGATCTACCAGGCTTCGAAGTTGGGTCTGTCTGACAGGGAAGACCTTGTTCTTGGGCAGTGTTCTCTCCCCGAGTGTCACATGCAACCTCTATGGGAGGGAGGTGGGAAAGCTCATGCCTGAAGGAAGCCTCTCTTGGGCATCTGCCTCAGATGACTGAGACTCCTGACCCTCTTCTTATCCTCCCCTTTCCCTGAGTAAAGCGTAACACATCTTCCCAGGTCAGGCACAAACTGAGTGCTGGTTATTTTGAAAGCTATGTTGTGTAACATTGCAGTCTGTGGGTATCCCTAAGTGTAGAAAGGTAGACAAATGTATCAGTATTATCTATCATGCCCAATATCATCAAAGTGATCCTTAATTTATAGGAAATAAAGTACTTTTTGTGTTTCCAGACTTTATGGCTACCTTGTAGAAATAATTTGAAAGGGGTAATTTTCTGCTTAGATATGTTTTTATAGCTATATTATGATTTTAAATATACTGTTATTTGATTCTCATACCCAGATGACAGAATTATCATTTTTTAATACAGACCTGGAGATCAAACCTAGGGCCTTGTTCATCCTAGGCAAGAGCTTTCCCACTGATCTTCACACTAAGCCCCCTGTGGTGACTTCCATGGGTATTTCTTATGCACTCTCATCTGTCCCACCCTATTCTCCCAACATTCACTTGTCTACCCATCTCTACACTTAACTGGCAAAGACTATTTACTGACCAATGAGTGGCAGGCAATGTAGTAAGCAATAGAGACATTCCTTTTCAAATAAGAGAGTTCTAAGCTACTGTAAGGAAATACTTCATCTAATAAGGTATCCAGAAAAGCACAAAGCTTATTTTGGCACAGTGAGATAAATGCTGGGCTATGTCAGGGTAAATATATGTGGCTGTGTTTGGGTAGGTTGGTTGTTGCTGATGGTGGAGTTGTAGACAGAGATGTGAACATAGGTAAAAATTGGCAGATGAAATGATATATAAACTGGTATGATAGAAGGACCATGAAGTGTGATCTTTTCAAGCTAGAGAAAAGATAATTGCCTGCCATAGATCATGGTTTTATGTAATCTGGTGTTAGCATATGAAGGGTAATAGGACAACTTGGTGGAAAAGAGATACCATTAGAGACCAAGACTGATTGGGTGATCAGTGATGCTTGAGGCTGACTTCAAAAGGCTCCAGAAGCCAGAACAGCATCTTACATTCCATCATTCAGAGTGTCATGAAAAGTTAAGATGGAAGGTCAACAGAATAATGACATGAAGTTTTCATTATAAAAAAAAAATGATTGAACCATGAATGGCAGATACATTGATGAAACTATAGTGAAGGCAGAGAGAGCATTTATTTTTTAATTTAATTTTTATTTTATTTTGAAGAGTAATAAGAAAAGAACAAAAATCAGAAAAAAAGACAGGAACAGGGTAATGTACAACAATATATGTTACAGTTTTCCAAAACAAGAATAGCTGATTTAGAATGCTGCTATGGTCCCTCTGAGAAAGGTGATGGTGCCTTCCACTGAGGGAGTGGAGAAAAGCAGCCAGACAAACACCTGTACTTGTGTCCAGCATTTTCTCAACGTGATTTTCACACTGCTTCTCAAAATAGAAGAGAAACTTAAAGTTGGTAAGAACCTCCGGCCAATTGCATATCATATGTGGAGAAATGGTAGATTGGCCTATTTTTTAATTTAATATAAACATAAATGTGAACACTTTAGATATATCAACTAAAATTATATTATTGTGAACATCAGACTTAGTAAGGCATTAATGCAAACTGGTAGCTGTAGGTCTTAAATTATTTTAGAGTACTAGTAAACTTTACATTATTTTTACTCAATTAAATAATGAGAGGTGAGATGTAGCTAAAAATGATTGTGGCCCCTGTCGTCACAAAAGCATGCATTTTTAAAAGGTATATTTTAAACAGTATAATAAATAACTAATGGTAATTTCTCATGGAAATTACTTTTTTAATCCCTGATAAAGAGTTCAGGGTCAATCCAAAGCCAATCCATATAAACTTAAATGTAAACCATAATTAAGGATGACAGATGGGTTCTTGAGTGACGTTAAATAATGCATTTACAAAAATAGAAGTCCAAAGTAACATTTATGAACTGGTAATATTATTGCTATTTGCTGCAAGTTTTGTTGGATCTCAGAATCACATTCCACATGTCCAAGAGCAGCAATTCAAAGGTATTCTAGACTTTCACATACATATGATTCGTTCTAGTCAGCTGATGTGCAAGTTTCTGTGTTGCTAGAATCATCTGTTTCTGACACGGTAATATGGAACGAGAAGAACAAGGATACCCCTTAATAGGTGTGGTTCTTTCAACTTGGAAGACATCTCACAAGCATTATGAAAGAATTGAAGATAATGGATGTAAGAACACATTTAAACCCAAGAATTTGTGCTCTGTCTCTTCCAGAGTATTATGGCTTATCCTCCAAAGCCTGATGTGCTCATAGGAGAGGCTTTTGAGAGGTGATTGGATTGTGTGTGTGTCATACTGGGATTAAGGGTGTGTGACAGATATCTAACTGGCTTAGTATAGTTCTGTGTCTGGATAATGGGCAGGCCACTCTGGGTGTGGGTGGCACTCCCTGTCCACCCAGGCTGATAGCCTGGATGAGAAACTGAGAAGTAGAGGTTTGCGCCTCCTGCATCATTATTATTGTCTCCATTACTTTCGTCTTGTTGCTGGGACAAAATATCAAACAACACTGGAAATCAGTTTTCCCATAGTATAAAATATAGAAAATGAAGGTAAAATACCATTATATTCTTATTTTATGAAACTGTCATAAAGATCAATTTGTTTGCATAGGGGCTGAGCACATAGAAGAGAGGTTTACATTCATCATGTCTTTGTGTCAGGTACTTCATATTTAAATAGGAACAATATACTAAAAGTAAAATAACCCTTCTGATCTTTTAGTATTCCCAATGAGTTATTTAATGTTTTATGTCTCTAAAGTGCTTTCTGATCAATACAGATAAAATTATGCAGAGTTATACTGCGTATTATTAAATAACACAAATTTAAGTTGATGAGTATAGTTTGTCCTACTTAGAGGAAATTTCTATTTTGCATCACCAGCTGTTTATTTTGTATTTCTCTGCTTGGTATGTAATTTTTAAAGGGATCTCTACATCTAATGCAAACATAAAAAATTCACTGTCTAAGAGTTATCCTACCTCTGTCTCTGAATAGCTATATCTAAATTAGCCCCTTCAAATGTTTTTGGGGCTTTGGAATTTTTGTCTTGAGTAGGAATGTGGGGATCTTATGACGTTTGTGAATCAGACTTTCTGAATACAAAGGATGGGGTTCTGCTAAAATCTAATGCCACCTGTCAAGGTTTACCTTTTGAGGATTGAGACCAAAATTCCTATTCCTGAGTTGGAGGATCCCAGGTGCTTGCTCTTAGTCACTCTCCAGGTTTAGCATTGTCTTGCTTTTTTTTTGCATTACTTGTATCAGTGATTTTTCTGATTAGTACTTGTTATTTACATGATGGAATGCCTTAGGCATATTGGTATGCCTTTCATAACCTAGATGGATAAACCTAGATTCTGACAAAATGTTTCAACAACTTTTGATCCTTTGTCTTCCCTCCTCTCTTGTCCAATATAGGTAAGAATGAGATGATGTTAACAAACTGATTTATCTCAGTTGTTTTATTTCTATCTCTGATGAAGGTGAAAATGTGAATGACAAGTCAGAAGACTGCTGTTCTAGCAGGTTAAATATATTATTTTATTGGCTTTATGCAAGAGCCATATAGACAAGATTCTAATGTACTTCCCCTTTAAAGGTGTGTAAATTGAAGCTTAAGATGATTTTTCTTAAGATTGAAAATCTAAGGAACCCTGAGGCACAGGACAGCTGGCCCCAAGTGTTCAGACACACACATGCCTTTGGAGGATGGAGTAATCAGTGAGACCAACAAAGTGTAAGTATCTGAAGCAGCAGTAAGGACCCAATAGTTGGTCTCTGTAGAATTTCACCAACAGAAGACCAGTTCCAGCCCCCATATCTAAATGACAAGATCAGCTCCATACCCAGCACAGTTCCCATGGAGAACTTGGCTGGAGTGCAGTGTATTTTTGGAAGCTGATATGGACAATTTCACAGAGCTATAAACACCAGAATTATTTTATTACTTTTATTTGTCTTTCTTTGTCTCATACTCTATCTGCTTCTTTCTTAGGGATTTTTTTGGGTGTACAGGGTCTCACTGTGCAGCTCAGACTCATAGAGATCTTCCTATTTTCTGCTTCTCTAGTGCTAGGGTTGCAGGTGTGTGCCACAAAGCCTGGACTTAATTGCCAGCTCAGCATGCCTGGGCTAGGGGTGGCTTGGCATGTGGTGCCAGATATAAAACTTTGGCCATGTCACTTACCTAAACAAGCACTTAGTCTGCTAAGTTATCTCACTGGTTCTTCTATCCATCTTGTCAGGGTGGATGTTGTCTACTTTTCTGTTGTATTTCATGACTATTTTTATTTTCTTTTCCCTCTCCTCTTTCTCTGAGCTTCTGTTTTATTTTCTTTTATTTTTATTCTCCTTCTTTTTCTTCCTTCATTTTTTTTACTACTTAGTGTTCTTCACTCCAATTTTTGTTTTCTTCTATTGATTTTTTCTCTTTCCTCAGTTACTTCTTGAATTTAAAATTTCAATTGAATCAAGTCTCTCCTTTTCTGATTATTTTATTTCATCCTTTCCTTCCTGTTCT
>PVKA01010619.1:12148-63899 GCA_004027165.1 Ctenomys sociabilis
AGAAGACACAGAAGAAATGGACAGATTCCTCGAAAGTTACAAATTACCAAAACTGAATCAAGAAGATATTAAAACTCTCAATAAGCCGATAACAGCCAACGAAATCCGAAATGTAATAAAAAGCCTACCGACAAAGAAAAGTCCAGGGCCTGATGGATTCACAGCTGAATTCTACAAGAAATTTATAGAAGATATAATCCCCACACTCCACAAACTCTTCCACGAAGTTGAAAAGGACTCTACAATTTCCAAAAACTCAAGTCATTATGCTTTGTCCTCCAGCTTTGACTCTAGTATATTTGACCTAATTCACAGCTTTATCTTGTCCCCTACCCATCTTAACTTCCAAAACCCTTAGAAATATGATAAATTCACTACTGCACACTAGCACTTGAAATGTATGTGATTTTGCCATTTCACTTTAGAGTTTGCTCCTGTGGTTAGAGGTAGCAGGTTAATGGTTACCATAGTTTGTCAGTAGTCAATCTGTATGGGAAAATACTGTTACTACTAAATGGTCTACTTAATCAGCATATCATATAAGTCATGATCAGCTTTTCTCTCTATTATAATAACACTTTGATTCTATGGGGTCATAATCATCACCAAAGTCCAGTACTACAAGACTGGGTTGTAAGCCAAATAGTGATTTGTATCCTTTACAAATTGAGTAGGTAGATTCTTGGTACAGTTGTAAAGAGTCACCTATATCTAGAGCCCATCCTTTTTTAAAAAATAATTTTATTGAGAAACAAATAGCAATCAGTTTCAAAATTGATTAGTAGAACAGTTTTATTGCATATTGTTGTATTAGTGGTTATTCATTGTACAAGATGGAGGCATGATATCCTGTCCAAAAACACTCTTAGAACTAATATTTCTATTCACTGAATTAAGAGAAAGCAGATATATATCTAACCTAATTATTTTGAATATACAGATATAAAATGGTCATTCATTTGTATCCCCTTTTTTGTTTAGTTTTGTCCGGGAAGGGTATTCCATTGTTATTTAAATATTATAGAAGCATGAATTCAGCAAAATATTCCAATATAGTCCAGTAGTTCATAATAGTAACAGGTTTTCTGTAGGACTGGCAAGTTGTTGACTTGAGCCTTTTACAGCTCAGCATGTTAATATGGCTTTACTGAGACTTCCCAGGGCCTCTGGACTCTGAAATGACCCAGAGTGCAGGCCTGGTGTGTGAGTGAGTCTGTCCAGGCCTCTGGATCCTAAGTAGACCCAGAGCATGGGCCTGGCATATGAGTGAGACTGCCCCGGGGCCTCTGGACCCTGAAACGACCTAGACTGCAGGTCTGGTGTGTGAATGAGACCATCCAGGCCTCCGGAACCTAAATAGACCCAGAGCATGGGCCTGGCATATGAGTGAGACCGCCCGGGGCCTCTGGATCATCATTCAACCCAGAGGCTGGGCCTAGTGTGGAACCAGCAGAACTCCTTGCAAAGAGGCTAGGGGCAAGACCCACTCAGCTGATTCAGGAGTGGAACATCTTGCCAGAGTGATATAGAGGGTTTAGCTGCAAGGCTGCAGCAGGTAGATGTGGAGAACAGCAGCCCGCCCCAAGCCACACCCACCTAGACGAGTCTGAACTTTGATGTGGAACTGGTGCTAAGGTCATACCTCTATCTAAGCTCTACATAAAAGGTCAGAAGTATGCAAAATGACAAAGAGAAGGAACAAAAAGCAGTCTCAGGCCCTGAGTCCACCCAGTACAAATGCAGAAGATACTAGCATAGAGGAAAGTGGAAGTCACACACCTGAAATCTCTGAAATAATAGTGTTGGGAGTAAAGAAACAACTACAGAAAGGCATAGAAGAGATCAGATCAGAAATAATTTCTGAAATTAAAAAAACAGTGATAACTATAGTTAAAGAACTACTAAGTGCTTCTAAAGAATACACTGATAAAAAAAAAGAGCAGAATAAAAAAATGATGGAACTCCTGAATAAGCAATATAGGAAAGAAATAGAATGTATGAAACAGATTCAAAGTGACATACACAAAATTAAAACCTCAATCACAAGCTAGCAAATCCATCTGAGTGAAAGTGAAAATAGACTTTTCTAACCTTAAAGACACTGTTGCAGCTAGTGAAAAAGTGAGCAAATATCTCTTAAAAACAACTAGGATGCAGGAAAAAATAATTCAACACCTGCACGACGATGCAAAGATGAACAATGTGAGACTAAAAGGCATCAGTGAGAAGGAAGGAGTCAATACGAATGATATAAAAAGAATATGGGCAGAAGTAATAGAAAACTTCTCAAATACATGGCAACAATCTGACATTCATTTAAACGAAGCATATAGAACTCCAAATAACATCAACCCAATTAAAAATCACTCCCAGATATATAATAATCAAGATCCCAGAAACTCAGCACAGGAATAGTATACTAAAAACTGCTAAAGAAAAGAAACAGATCATATTTAAAGGAAAACCTATCAGAATAATGGCAGATTTCTCTTCACAAACCATCAAATCAAGAAGAGCATGGAGCAAAGTACTTCAAGTCTTGCAATAAAACAAATTCCAACCCAGACTGATATACCCTACCAAACTCTCTTTCAAGTATAATAGAGTAGTAAAATACTTGCATGACAAAAACAATTAAAGAATTTTATGATGACAAAGCCAAGCCTACACATTAAATGATATTCTAGAGAGGGAGAAAAATGATCACAATCCCATGAACAAGAATGGAAAGAGCCCACTAAATAGTGCAAAAAATTAAACACAGGAGAATAAAGTATACAATAGTAGTCTTTCCATTATTCTTTTGTGTACAGCAGCAAAATGTTTCTATCAGCACACTCTACAAATGGACTTCTCTGGCACGCTATGAGTCATGATTCCATATGTATCTACAGGCGGATTTCAAGGAAATAGCTGTAGCTCAGTCCCACAAGTTACACCTGGAAACCAGTAAGTGTCATGGTCATTATCCATGTCCACAACACACTGGAACTTTGTGTGATATCCTGTCCACAAACCTGACCATCAGAAGTGATGGTCATTTATTTGTCATTCCAGTATTTATCTTATGTTTTATTCTTAGTACTTCTTTACTACCATGGAAACTTTTTCTTACTTCAATTGTTTTGAAACATTTAATTTTTAATTAATTGGTGTTTAATTTTCTGAATATTGCTTAATCTTAATTTTTGTTTTGTGATTTATACTATATCTTTGAATTACAAATTATCTAAAAGACATCACATGATATCTTCTCCTAGTGTGAGAAACTTTAAAAGAGTATATTTTCCTTTTTTGTTGACTTTATATTACTTCTTCTCTGTCTTTTGTACACACACACACATGAAAAAGTATATATACATGTATAACCTGACATAAGATTGGTACTGTTTCATAGAAATCTTCACCAACCTATTAAATAAGGTTTCATCCAATATATTTTATATAGTCCTGCATAATTATCATTTTGAGAGCTCTTTACTGTTCATCCAACTTTTCTTGCCTTTTGAATTATGCTCTTTGTTACTTCTTATATACTACATCCTGAGGCATTAAAATATTTCAAGTTTGTGTTACTAGAGAATATTTTAATATTAGTTTTCAAAGGTATGTGTGCTAAGTATAAAATTCAAAGAAGATAGATATTTTTCTATCATTCGCTTAGTCTAGTTTCTTACACACTTTTTCCTTTTTTCCCTTTCTAATGTGGAATAAGGTGCTATTTAATTTTATTCTTCCATAGCTAATATTTTTATGTACATGCTTAATCATTTTTTTCTTTACAATAAATTTTGTACAATTTAAATTTTGTGTATCTTGGTATTATTTTATTTAAATTTCTTGTGCAAAAGGTTCAATTTTCTTGGAAATATGGTATTATAAGTTGAACTAAATTCAGAAATTTTAAATCTTTAAATATTTATTGCCTACTCCTTTCTACTTTGAGAATTCTAATTATGCAAATGTAAGTTTTTGATCAGTTTATGACTGATCTGTAAATTCTTTGTTCATTTTTATTTTGGACAATTTTTTTGTTATATTCATTTATGTTTGTAAATTATCTTTAATTTGCAATACTAAGAAATTAAAATGAAGCAATAATAAATAACATAGCTTTACTTTTCATACCTCATTTTTATACTTTTTTGCTGCCTGGTTAAGACCAAGATAAAGCAAAGCCTATATAACAAGAAAAATAACTTTTGTATCTGATAATGTCAGTCGAATCCCCTCAGGATTTATCCTGTAACTCTGCACCACAGTTTGTTGTCAGTGTCAGCCTTGTGGATGAGTCATGGCCATTGCTTGACCAATTTGGTAGAGCCCATCCTTGATGAACAAACATTTCCAGGGATACCTCAGTACTAGTGATAAAGCTATGTATCATAAGAAACTGGCATACATCAACACAGAAAACAAAATAAAATGCTTAAAAATGTAAAACAGAAAATGGCATGACACAGATACACATTGCAAACTCAGATCAAAAGGCCATCAGGAAAAGCCTGGAACACAATGAGATAAATGAAGTTAGATATCAAACACAGGAAATTTCTCAAATGATAGCAACACAAGTGAAAAAAAAAGTGGAAAATTCTATAGAGAAAATAATGTCCTAGGCACAAAGTGAAATGATACTTAAAATCAAAGATATTATAGAAGATACAGTTAAAAGAATAGGTGAATTTAAAAAAGTGATGGAAGCAAAAATGTCTGACATAGGAAAGAAATGTAATCCATGAAATGGATCCGAATAGAAGTCTAAGAAATTACAACATCCATTTAAATATATGCAAGGAAAATACAACTGAAACTAGTGTTCATGAAAGGAAGATATCTTAGAAATAGTAACAGACCATGCAAAATCAATCCACCAGCTACAAGCTAAAAGAAGGAAGAATAACAAAAGATTTATTGGGGTTAGTAAGAAAGCTGTAGACAGCACAAATGCCATAAAAATACTCTGCATGGAAATAATGGCAAAAACATCCTAAGTATGGGTAAAGAATTTGGCATATGACAAAAAGAAACTTATGTAATTCCAAGCAGCAATGACCAAAACAAAACTACATCAAGACACACAATAATGAAGATTACAGAAATTTAGCACAAGAAAAGAATATTAAAAGCTGTTGGAGAAAAAAAAATACCTATAAGTGAAATACCATTAGAATGATGGAAGAGTTCTCAAAACAAAGCTCAAGTCAAATGAATCTAGGACTGCAGTATCTGAAGTCCTCAAATGTAACTTGCAAAACTATATGGAAACATAAGATACTTTCATGACAAAGAAGAATTGAAGAAATGAATGACCACTAGATCAATCCAATGAAGAGTACTAAAAGATATTCAAGCAGAGATGAAAAGGATCACAATTTTAACAAGAATAACAGAAAAAACATATGGGGCAAGTCAAATAATCAAACATAAGGGAAAAGCAGAGAAGCAGCAAGAAAAAATACTATAACAGAGTAGAGCTGGGGTGGGGAGATATCTCGGTAGAATAAGTGCTTGCCTGGCAAGCACAAGGATCTGAGTTCAATGCCCATTTCAAAAAAAAAGTAGAGTTGATATATATTGGTTTTAATCCTCAGTGTAAATGGCCTCAATTCACCAATCAAAAGAAACTGAGTGGCTGAATTGATCAAGAAACAAATCCTAGTGGGCCATGGAGATGGCTCAGTGGAATAAGTGCTTCCCTGGCAAGTGCAAGGGTCTGAGTTCAAACCCAGGTTCTGCCAAAAAAAAAAAAAAAAAAAAAAAGAGAGAGAGACAAATCCAGGGGTAGGGATACAGTTTAGAACAGTGCCTGCCTGGCAAGCATGAGGTTGTGAGTTTGATCCCTGGTACCAAAATCAATGAATGAATGAATGAATGAATGAATGAATGAATGAATGAATGAATGATTGAATGAATGAATACATAAATAAGAGAAACAGATCTTGTTAGGAGAAAAATTGAAGAGGAATATACAAAATTTATAAATAGGTATGCACCAAATATGGGAGGATGCAACTACATAAGATGAACATGAATAGACATGAAAATTCAAATAAGCAATAATACAGTTGTAGCTGTGGACCTTAATACTCTATTGTCACAAAGACAGATAGATCAACTGGGCAAAAATTTAATAAACAAATATTAGAACTAAACCAAACCTGTGAACTAGTAGACTTAGTAAATGTTTTGAGTGTTTCACCCCACTATTTAAGAGCACATTCATTTCAACTGCATATGGATGTCCTGTAAAGTAGACCACAGAATATGCTTGCGCTAATGCAAAGGAACTGAAATTATCCCATGCATACTACCTGACCATAATACAAAGAAAGTAGAAATCAATGGCAAAAGAAACCACAAACACTTCATGAACATATGAAAATTAATAACACTCTCCTGAATAATCAATTGGCCACAGATGAAATTAACAAAGTTTACAAATATCTACAACTAAACAACAAATCAGATAGAATGTATTACACTTTATGGGACATAATGAAAGGAGTCTTAAGATGGAAATGTCTAGCAGTGAATTCTTACATTACCAAAACAGAAGGAACAAAAATAAATAACCAAAAGCTGTTTCTCAGCTTTTTTTTAAAGCCACACCCACTCAGGGGAAGAAATTATAAAGATATGAGCAGAAGTTAACATGATGGAGCCTAAGAAAACAATACAATGAATTAAGGAACTGAAGATTTGCGTCTTGAAAAAGTAAATGCAATTATTAAACACTTAGCCACCCTTATCAAACATGTAAAGAAAAACCCAAATTCATGCTTTGAGAAATGAAAAGGGTGAAATCACTACAGATCTTCTGGAAGATCATTAGTATATACTTTGAATCTCTACTTCTACAGATGGAAAACAGAAAAAAGTTGACAAATTCCCACAAAGCAGTGAATTACTAAAACTAAATCAAGAAGATATTAAAAATTCTGAATAATCCTATATCAGTTAATGAGGTTGAATATGTAATTAAAATTTTAACCAGTAGAGAAAATATCAAGTCCTGATGCATTCATTGATGGATTTTACAAGAAATTTACAGAAAATTTAATGCCAATGTTTCTGAAACTCTTTAATAAAGTTCAAAGGGAATCACTTCCTCCCTCATTCATTGCTAGTGGAAAGAATCACCCTGTTACCAAAACCAGATAAAGACCATGCCAATAACAGAAAACTACAGATGAATCTCCTTAAAGAACAGAAACACAAAAATCCTAAATAAAATACTAACAAGTAGAATGCAATAAATCATAAAGAAAATCATGCATTAATGACCAACTAATCCATCATGAGATTTATTCCAGAAATGCAAGAATGATAGTTCATATGCAAATCAATAAACATAATACAACATATCAACAGAGCCAAAGACGAAAATCCTGGGGTCATGTCAATAGATGCACAAAAATCTTTTGAAAAAAATACAACACTAATTCACGAAAAAAAAAGATACAAAACTCTGATAGATGGTTTATAGCTCAATCTGATAAAAGCTACTTATAATAAACCAACAGCCAGCATCATATAAAATGGACAAAAACTGAAATCTTTCTCTTTAAAATTAGGAACAACACAATGTTGTCAGTTATCTCAACTCATATTCAGTATAGGTCTGAAAACATTAGCCAGAGCAATTAGAAAACATAGATAAATGAATAAGGATTAGTGCTGGCCAGATAGCTCAGCAGATTAAAACACCTGTTTAGGCAGACACAGGGACCAGTATTTGATACCTGACATGAGGTGCTGGCCCTGCCCTGGGGCACACTGAGACACTGATAGGGAGTGGGCATGATGGCATGTGACTTTAATCTCAGGGCTTAGGAGGCTAAAAACAGGAGGATCACTAGGAGACCCAACTCTGTAGTGAGACCCTGTAGACTCTATATTAAAAACATGTATATATATATGGAATAAGGATGAAAAAGCAAGAAGTTAAATGATCACTACTCCAGATGACATCATAGCCTTTGTATAAAATACCAAATACTACATCAAAAGACTTCTAGATTTAAGAACTGATTCAGTAGTATAGCTGGATGCAAATTCACCACTCGATAAACAATAACATTTCAGTACACAAATGACAAGCACACAGAGAGAGAAATTAGGGAAACCACACCTTTCATAACAGAAGCCAATAAAAGCAAAGAAATACTTAGAAATCAATCTAACAAAGGAAGTAGAATGCAATAGATCATAAAGAAAATCATACATTAATGACTTTGAAAAGTATATCAGAAAATGGAAAGGTATCCCTTGCACATGGATAAGAAAGACCCAACATAATGAAAATAGTCATAGTTGCAACATTGTTATACAGATTTAATGTAAACTCAATCAAAATACCATTAACAAATCTCACAGAACTAGAAAAAACACTCCCAAAATTCATTTGAATCCAAAAGAGAACTAGAATAGAAAAAAAAAAAAAAAGACATTTACTTTTTTTCTGACAAGTAACAAAAGCAAGGCAGAAAGCATGACAATTCCTGACTTAAAATTATACTACAAAGCTAGTGGAATAAAATTAGCATGGTAATGGAAAAAAACACAGACATGAAGATCATTAGAATAGATTAGAAGAAGAACACCCAAGTACAAACACACTGAGCCATCTTATCTTTGACAAAAGGACCAAAAAGGTTCACTGGAAAAAAGATACCCTCTTTAATAATGGTGCTGGAAATACTCTGCACATACCACAGACTAAAACTAGACTGATGCCTATCACCATGTGCTAAAGCCAAAGTGGTGGCAAGATATAAATATTAAACAGAAATGCTGAATTTACTGGAAGAGAAAGTAGGTAGAAATCTTGAAGATAGAGATTTAGGCAAAGACTGCATGAAGGAAACCCAAATAGCACAAAACATACTTCAAAGAATCAACAACTGTGATATCATCTTATTAAAAAGCAGCTGCACATTAAAGAAATCACAAAGTGTACATTAAACCCCACAAAGTGGGAAAATATTTAACCAATTTTCCCTCAAAGGTTTTCTATCTAGAACATATAAAGAATTCAAAAAAGTCAGACTCCACGCATTCAAGAAAACCAGTCCACAGAATGGTGTCTGAGATTAATATGCACTTCTCAGCTTAAGAAATACAAATATCAAATAAACAGATAAAAATGCTCAACATCACTGGTTATTCATTAGAAACAAAGTGAAACAACACTAAACAGCTTCCATTTCCTTCTGGAACAAATGGCTATCATCAAGAAATCACCCCATCACAAATGCTGGGGGAGCTGTAGGGATAAAAGAGTCCTTCTCCACTGAATGTAGGGAATACAGACTCATGCAACAACTGTGGGGATCAGTTTGGATATTCCTCAAAATGCTAGGATTAGAAGTCCCATTCAACCCACTTATTCTACTTTTGGGTATTTTTTTCAGAAGAGTTAAAACATCATATCACAACAACAAAGGTGAACCATGTTTATAGCAGCACAAGTTGTACTATCCAACTTGGAAACAACCAAAAGTACCCATCAACTGAGAAAGGGATCAGAGAAAATCTGGTATTTTACACAAAGGAGTACTACTCATCTCTAAAGAAAAATAAACTTGAGGCCTTTATGGGTAAAGGAATTCCATTGTGACTGTACTCATAAGTAAAATAAATCAGACCCACATACATAAACACCATCGTGCCTCCCTAGTGTAAGAAACTGAAAGAGTGAGTGAGATCCAAAATGTACAATAGATATTGTGAAATGGGAAGAAGTTATTCAAAATGAAAGAGAAACTGGGACAGGGAAAGGATAAAAGAGGGGAGAAGAGAAAATAAACAAACAAACAAATAAATAAATAAAGTAGTTGAAATAGTTACACTACTTATATATTAGGTCATTGAAACGAAAGCTTTACTTTCTCTTAGTTCAATGCATAGAAGGATTTTTACTAATAGTATTTGTAGGTAGGATATCATGTCTGCATCTTATACTGTAAATAAGCACTGAGAAGACAACAATATGCTATGTATTAATTATTGAAACTGTCCTACTCATTGGTTTTGAAATTGTCTCATTGCTATTTGATTCTCAATAAAATGAAAAACGAAAACAAAGTTTTGCCCTTTTAATTTTTAATCAACTTTTCATGCATACGTCTTGTGATATAATATCTCCTTTGCAGAGGAACATTGTGTATTAACCATTGTTCCCCTCATGTTGTCTTGTTTTAAAGTTTTGTAACATTATTTTTATTGTTTTTTTTCTCCTTACCATAAAAAGACCCTAAAGACTAAAAATCTATCATTTAGTTCATGTGTGACAGACCTTATCAATAACTTATGCATCTTGCCAGCAATTAGATATGTGTTCATACCTGTAGATGCATTTTGTTATCTATATAATGAGAAATTGACAGTAGAATAATTCCAGGCCTTCTTGCTGAAATGCAATATATTTACTTTATAAACTATTATTCAATATAATTACTGTGTTTTGAAGGGTTTATCCCTTCCCAAGATGTGTTTTTAATAAATTGGTAAGCATCTTGTATTATGGGTGGAGTTTTGTCCTGAGGAAAGAACCTCTGAAACATCACTCTGCAAAGGGTCTGATATTCTGTCTTTCTATCCAGAAGTCAAACATTAAGGTCCTTTCAAAAGGCAAATGATACAGACAGATGACAAGACTCTCAGGACTTATATTTTATTATAACAATTATCAGAGTATGGTTTAATTCATTTATTTTAACACTGTTTGATAGGCCAGAATTGGAGTAAACTAATAATCAGCTAAAAATTTACTTTTCAATGATACCTGTTGCATCTTTAGGCAGTATCCTGGTAAGATAAAAAATAAGATCCCTTTTTAAAGTCAATTAAGAACATCACAAATGATAACTATATTTCTCTGGGTTTTTTCCCAGCATGTGAGGACTCTGCCAGAAATAGCATGATAATATCGCAGATGTTCCTTTGCTTGGATAGCTGGTTATTGCTTATCTCAATGATATTTTAATACAAATACACAACTGTTCATTCTGCTTTATGACTGTCAGAATTTTACTTCAGATTTAACAAATGGAAGTTTATGAGCAGATGTATCATTGATTCAGATTTACTTTTCCTCTCATTATGTTGCACGAAAAGCTAAATGTTGGTAAAGGGCATTTGACACATCTGCACTGGGAGCCTGCTGTATTCACTAATAGACTTCTGGCTCCAGTCTGCCATAACCTAGCAATTCAATAGCTCTGTAAGTTTCTTTTACCATTATTATGACAAAAAAAAAAAAAAAAAAAAGCCAAATTATCTTCCAGAGGCTCAAGCACAAATTTATCCCTTATTGATGACTATGATTACTAATATCAATTTCCCCAGGAATGTTAACAAAATAACAAAACATATTCATGAAGTGTTAGTTACCTTTCATTTTTTGGGCAAAAATATCTGATATGCATAGTTTAAAGGAGAAAATGTTTATTTTTCACTTTCAAGGTTAAGTTTGAGGTCTACAACCACTTTGCTACTTTGCTGCCGGGCCTACAAAGAGGCTGAGTCCCCTATGAACCAGAACTTTGCAGAGTAAAGCTACTGACATCATGGCAATTGTGTAGCAGAAAGGGAAACAGTAAGAGACCAGAGATCAAATACAGTCCCCAGTTCCACACTCTCATGGTTCAGTCCCTTGAACTAAGTCCCTTCTAAATTTCCACCACTGCCCAGTAATCCTATCAAAATTTACTAATTGATTAATTCACTGATAAAATTAGAACATGCATGGCCTAATTATCTGAAAATAAAGCATGTGAACTGTATATATAAGATATGGGGAATATAGGATCAAAACCTTATACACAAGCACCACAGTCTTTAATTTTTTGTTCTTTTTTGTTCTGACTCCATCCATTGAGTGTGATTTTGGAATCAACTACACTTTGCTTTCAAGTTTAACTCTTTGCTGATTCAGCTCTATGAGCCTGGCAGTTCTCATACATATTGACCTCATCTCTTTCCATCCTCCAGTCTCATCTTGAGCTACTATCCAATCTCTTAAAAACACCGGGGATGCAGGAAAAAATAATCCATCACCTGCAAGATGATGCCAAGATGAACAAAGTGAGATTAATTAGCATTAATGAAAATGAACGAGTTGATACAAATGATATAAAAAGAACATGGACAGAAGTAACAATAGAACACTTCACAAATATGAGGAACCAATTCAACATTCAGGTGACAGAGGCATACAGAACACCAAATAACTTCAACACAGTTAAAAACACATATAGGCATAAAATAGTCAACATCCCAGATACAGCACAAGAATAATATACTGAAAGCCACTGGAGGAAAGAATCAGATCACATTCAAAGGAAAACCCATTACAATTGCGGAAAACTTCTCGTCACAGACCATGAAGGCAAAAGAGCATGGAGCAGAGTACTTCAAGTTCTCTATGAAAACAAACTCCAGCTCAGACAACTATACCAGGCAAAATGCCCAAGTTTGATGGAGAAGTGAAATATTTTCATGACAAAGAACAACTAAAGAATTTCATAATGACAAAGACAAACCTACACAGACTACTAAAATATGTTTTTGAGAGGGACCAAAATGATCAGAAATCCAAGAACAAGAACAAAAGGAGCCCACTAAATGTGGCAAACAATTAAAACACAGTAGAAAAAAGAGTAAACAACAGGTAGAAACGTCAAGTGTAAATCAATACATCTCAATTATAGCAGTCAATGAAAATGGACGCAATTCACCAGTTAAGAGAAATAGACTGGCACAGTGGATTAGAAAACAAAATCCAACAATATGCTATATATCAGAAACAAATATAACTCATAAAGAAACTCATAGTTTCTTGTAGTATTTAACTTTCTTCTGAAAGTTAAAGGGTGGAAAATAATACTACATGCCCCTGCATTTTAGAAAAGAGAGGGGGCATCAATAATGTTCTCAGAAAGTCTCAACTTCAAACCTACAATGTTCAAACTAAATGAAGAAGGCCCAAATATACGGGTTAGGGGAAAAATTTAAGAGGAATATGTAATACTCATAAATACATACCCAACAAAATGGGAGCAATCAACTATATAAGACAAATCTTAATGGACATGAAACATCTAAATCCAATACCACAGTATTAATAGAAGGCCTTCAAACCCTCTTGTCCCAAAAAGATAGGTCAAGCAGACAGAAAATTAGCAAAGAAGTAGCAGAACTGAGCCAGATCTTGGAACAAATGGACTTAGTGGATTCAGAGTGTTCCACCAAAGAACACCTAAATATATATTATTAATTAGCTGCATTTGGGTCATTTTCTAAAATAGACCACATACTAGTCCATGGGTCATCCTTAAGTACATGCAAGAAAGCAGAAATCATCCCATGTGTATTATCTGACCACAGTGCAAAGAAAGGGGAATAAATAAGACAAGAAAACAGAAATACCCCGAAAATACATGGAAATTAAATAGTACCCTACTGAACAATCAATGGGTCACACATAAAATTAAACAAGAAATTCAACAATATGTATAGTACAATAAAATTTAAAATACAACTTACCAGTATTTATGGTATGTGATGAAAGCAATCCTCATGGTGAAATTTACAGCTGTGAACGCACACATTAGGAACTATTTTCTTAATGTAAGGAAAAGTAAGCACCCTAATGTGATACCTCCAGCATCTAGAAAAGGATGTGCAAAAATGGGAAGAAATCATAAAAATTAGAATAGAAATCACATTCAATTGAGATGAAGAAAACACTTTAAAGAATTCACAAATCAAAAAGATGCATCTTTGAAAGATTAAATAAAATTTATAATTCCGTGCCTAACTTCATCAAAAAGGGGGGAAAAATTTCAAATACAAGCAATAAGGAAGAACAAGGGTCTAACTACCACAAACTCAGCAAAAATTCACAAGATTATCAATGTCTACTTTGAGAACCTTCACTCTCACACAATAGAAGACACAGGAAAGGAACAGATTCCTAGAAAGGCGTAAATTACAAAAACTGAATCAACAAGATATAAGAACTCTCAATAACCCAATAACACACAATGAAATACAAAATGTAATAAAAAGCCTACTGACAAAGAAAAGTCCAGGTTCTGATGGATTCACAGCAGAATTCTGCAAGAAATTTAGGGATGATATAATTCCTATATTCCTCAAACTCTTTAATGAAATTGAAAAGGAAGAAATCCTCCCAAAATCGTTCCTGGAGGCAAGAATTATACAGATACCAAAAGGAGAGAAAGATGCAACTAAAAAAGAGAACTACAGGCCAATCTCCCCCATAAAAGTAGGTGCAAAAATTCTGAATAAAATCCTAGCAAATCCAATACAGCAAATCATCAAGAAGATTATACATCATGACCAGGTAGGATTCATCCCAGGGATACAAGGATGGCTCAATATATGCAAATCTATTTTTATCACTAGAATTGATAAAAAAAATGCAGTAGCATAGCAGGATACAAAGTCACAAGATTATCAATGTCTACTTTGAGAACCTAAAAGTCAGTAGCACTCCTCCACACAGATAATACTGAGAGAGAAATTAAAGAATATATTTTACAATAGCACCATGGAAAATTAAACATCTTGGAATTAATCTAACTATAGAAGTCAAAGATCTTTTCAAGGGAAGTTATAGTACTCTAAAAAAAGAGATCGTAGAGGATTTCAGAAAATGGAAAGACATTCCCTGCTCCTGGATAGGAAGAACCAACATTTTGAAGATGGCAGTACTCCCAAAATTGCTGTACTGATTTATTCCAACCCCTATGAAACTACCAACAACATACCTCCCAGACCTAGAGAAATCATTCCTAAACTTTATTTGTAACCAAAAAGAGAATAGCAAAGGCAATCCTAAGCAACAAAGACAAGGCAGGTGGCATTACTGTTCCTTACTGGAAATTATACTACAAAGCTACTGTGATAAAATCAGCATGTTACTGGCAAAGAAATAGACCTGAGGATAAGTGGAATAGATTAGAAGCTGCAGAAGCCTCTATGAACGCATTCAGTCCCCTGATCTTTGACAAAGGGGACAACCATGCTCACGGGAGGAAAGATGGAGTTTTTAACAAATGATGCTGGAAAAACTGGCTCTGTGCATGCCAAAAACTAAAACTTGACCCAGGTCTATTCCCATGCACTAAGCCAAAGTCTAAATGGATTATAGATCTAAACATTAAAACAGAAACACTCAATCTCCTGGAGTAGAAAGTAGGAGAAACTCTTGAAGACCTACACGTAGGCAAAGAGTTCATGAACAAAAATGAAATCACATGGGTAACGCATGAAAGAATTAACAACTGTGGGACCTCCTCTTATTGAGAAGTTTATGTATGTCAAAAGAAATTACCAACAATGTGAAAAGACAACCCACAAATTTGTAAAAAGATTTTGACAAATAAATACTCAGACAAAGGTATGCTCTCTACAATATATAAAGAAATGAAAAATATTAACGCCCCTAAATTTAAAGTTCCTATCCAGAAATGGTCATCTGTGAGGAACACACACTTCTCAGAGGATGAAATTAAAGAAGGGAATAAATTTATGAAAAAATGCTCCACATCACTAGCCATCCATGAAATGCAAATTAAAACAACACTGAGATAGCACCTCACCGAGAAAGAATGACTATCATAAAGAAATCACCAACAACAAATGTTGGAGAGGTTGTGGAGAAACTCTCCTCCACTGCTGGTGGGAATACAGACCAGCGAAACCATTATGGAAATCAATGTGGAGATCCCTTTAAAAAACTAAGACTGGAAATCTCATTCAAACCAGCTATCCCCCTACTGAGAATTTTCCGGGATGATCTGAAAACATCATATCACAGTGATGTATGTGTACCTATGTTTATAACAGCACAATTTGTGATAGCCAAATCTTGGAAACAATGAAGATGAATGTCACTTGAGAAATGGTTGAGAAACATATGGTATTTTTATACAATGGGATATTACTCAGGTATAAAGAATGATAAACTCAAAGATTTCATAGGTAATTGGATTCCATTTGAAGATATACTCATAAGTGAAATACACCAGATCCTCATGTGTGAATATCATATAGTCTCCTTAGTATAAGAATTGAAATGAAAATTTACAAATAGAAAAGTATAACACACTTAAAAGGAAAGCAAGATCTTAAAGACTAGACAATGGAGAGGAAAAAGAGCTAGGAAACACGACAGAGGCAAAGCCATACTTATATGTGCAGATGGGTAATGCATGATCCTGAGAATCTTCAGAAGATCTTCGAATCTATCAGTTAATTGAAAGGATTCTCACCCTGACTAACTATATATGCTGATACCTGTGAACTAAGCAACTGCACTGAAAATGGCAATTTGTAACCGTGGGTTCAAGCTTTGAGTGCCTGTCATTCTGCTCTTCTGAATATGTGCTGCTTGTCATGACATGCGTTTCTGCAGTGCTGTCTCTTGAGTAAATGTTTGTTTTAAAAAGAAGTGGAGTGGTGAATGAAGGCAGGAGACAAGAACTTATACTGTAACATCATGTAACTTGGTTGTATCCCAAATTTTCTGATGAAGGACATTATGGGGTCAAAGAGGAAAGTGATCAGTGATGTACAGTGTGCCTAAGAAAGTCACTTGGAGAGAAAATATTCTCTCAGGCTTTCACAGAGAGCAAATTAGTCAAGCAATGGCAGTGATTCATCCACATGTCTGACACTGATAACAGATCTACAAAGTACAATACAGGGTTTTGGGGTAAGTCCTGAGGGTTCTTGACTGACCTTATCAGATACAAAAGTTACATTTCTTGTTATATATGTCTTGCTTTATCTTGTTGCTAACCATCCAGCAGAGAAGTGTAGAAATGAGCTATGAAAAATGAAGTCATGTTAATATGCTCAGCTGTAAAAGGCTCAAGTCATCAGGTTCAGACATTGCCAGTCCTGTGGATAACCCATTACTATTGTGGACAACTGGCCTATATTGGAATGTTTTTCTGCATTCATGCACCTACAATATTTCTATGACAATGGAATACCCATCTTTGTCAAAAATAAAGAAAAAAAGGTGATATAAATGAAGGACCATTTTGTATCTGTATGTAGAAAATAAGATATATAGCTACTTTCTCAATTCAGTAAGAAGAAACATTTGTACTAACAGTTTTGGGACAGGATATGTCTGCATCTCATGCTATGAATGACTACTACAAAGACAACAATATGCAATATTAATTGTTGCAACACTCCTATGAACTTGTTGTGAAGCTGGTTTTTTTTTGCAGTTTTTCTCAATAAAATTAATAAAAAATAAAATAACACACAGACACACACACACATACACACACACACACACACACACACAAACACACACTCCTTAAGTGAGACTGGCAAAAAGCTTTCCTACCAGTTTCATTGCTATGACTGGAACTTCTTTTGGTCAACATAAGCCCTAAAATGTTGTATCTCTGAATATTGAAAACCCCATCCAAATAATGCATTCTTTGAGTCTCAACCCTGGGCAAGTTTGATGGTTGCCAAGAAAGTCCCATAGGGGAAGTTGTTCTCTTCTGCTAGACTTGTGCACAAATAATTCATGAAAGTTTTCAGGAGGGAGAAAGTACGGGACTCAGGCCACGCTGGTCCAGCTCATAGGTTCATCTGTGTCCCTCAATGTGTATCTCCCTTCAGCCGTCTCCCAGTAGGGACTTCATACTCAGCCTCATTAGACTTGCTAACCCCAAGTACTTTTCTCCACTGACTTGCTCCATTTCCTTGCTTTTTCTTTCTGACCTCTCCCTATTCCCTGGTCCCTGGATTACCAAGAGGCAGCATCACTGTGTTCCAGGCTCTCAGCCCTTTCCTGCATTTTCACAATCAACGTGTAAGTCTTAAGCATACTGTTGCTTTTCCCCATGTTCTAATTTAGTCATCTTTATTATTTTTTGGCACCAGCAATTGGTTACATGACAAATGACTTTTCCCAAGACAAGGAGTAAGGACAGTTTTTGGATTCTAGTCTCATAAGGCACACATAATCAGATATCGCAGTGCACAGTCCACAGAAGATTTTTTTTCTCTTATGAGTGTGCAATACAATTGATGATTAAACAGCAGAGATCAGGAGATGATGAAAGAAATGGAGAGCACAGATGTTTTCCCTTGATCCCTGCTGCTCAGCCCCTACCATTTGTCCTGGCTTCTCATAGGCCACAGACTAGGACTGGGACATGGTTCAGCACCTAGGAATAGTGATCTGTGTCTTAACTGACACCTAGGCCCTTGGCTTCTCAACAAGTGAACTACTGTTCCAGCTCTATGTGATTTAATACTAAGCAGAAAGTAAAAATTTGATGACTGTTTTATACTAGATCATGTCTGCTGTAGTTTCTAAAAATTCATTCAATAAAATTCTAAGGTAGGTATCACTTATGTTCTCATTTTATAATTGAAACAACTAAAACAATAAGTGGTGACCCTTGCTTATCTTATGCTAATAAAAGGGAAAATGTAGATTCTAGCTCAGTCAACATTGAGTCCAGAGACTATACTCCTAGCCACCTGTTCTTTTGCTTCCATTAGGAGGAGTTGCATCCTTAATCTGTGACTTCCCTTGCTGCTGTAAGTTAGACTGTGCTGCTATGAAATCAGAACTGTTTGATTTTTTCTTCACAGGTCCTTTGCACAAAAAAATTCATACCAAGCTTTGTCCTGCTGCCTGGCTTTTCAGTCAGATTTCACCATGAGTCTAAGCCCGATCTTTTTTTTTTTTTTTTTTTTTGGCTGAGCCAGGGATTGAACTCAGGCCCTTGCAATTGCCACAGAAGCACTTATTCTACTGAGCCATCTTCCGGGCCCTCTTTTCAGTCAGATTTATACTGCATGATCAAGATCATTTTCTTAGAGAAATTTTCTTCTCTGCATTTATTTTCATGGCATCCTATACATCTTGGGGTGTTTATTTCAATTAGGATGAAATAATTGTTTTTATACAATCTCCTCTGCTAGTCTGAAATTTATTGTAGGGCAAGTTCATGACTTTTCTGGTTATCACACTATATCCAGTGATGTGTAGAACACACTACCAAGTTTACTATAGTACACAGACTGTAGTTGAATAAATCAAACTTTTCTGTGTATAAGATTTCTCATTTAAAGAGAAGAAACAAAAATATCTATCTTGCAGGGATTTTGTGATTATGAACTATATATCTATGTAAACGTGTATAATGAAGCTTTGCTTGCTTATGTTACTCAACAGATAATTGTTATTATTAGATACAGTAGATATATTATTCTTCAAAATGTTTTTTCCTCCTCCTTTTTCACTGGGCCATGTGACTTGATTTGTCAAGTAAAATGTAAATTAAAGAGACATGTGTGCTGCTTTGTACATATCAGAATCTTGAAAATATCTTGATTTCTTCAGTGCTCCATTCTTCTTCTGCTACAAGGCTGGTCGAGGCCCAGACATAGGCTGCTCCTTCAGAGATGGCATACGGGACTTGAATGCTCACAGCTTCTCTCTCCTCTGTTGACAACAATATGAAGAGTAACAGTTTTAGAAATAAAACTGTTCATGCGAGACAATGAAGCGGAGATTGTCTCAGGTCACTGTAAAGCACACTAAACCAACTGCTACATTAGTCTAGCACAGTGGTGGCTTGTGCTGCAAAAAGCTGTTTGCATCACTGAAAGCTCTAAATGGTTCCTCATCACTGGTTCAACATGTTAGTGTATACAGTAATTATTTTTCTAGGTTTATATTTCATTTATTTTTATGGTAAGAAAAAACATGGAGTTCATTTTTGAGAGTACGTTTTAGGATCAAGCGCTCTCTCAAAAATTTCATTTATTTTTTCAGTTCTGAAAGGTAATTTTATTTTTAAAGACTACAAAATAGTACAAAAATCCATTAAGTCATTCAGACTTAGTTGCAAATTCTAGTTCTGCCTTTATCTGAGTCAGAAGCAAATCACAGTCTCTTAAGCTTTAGTTTCCTTATCTATGAACTGAGCATGATGATTTCCTAAATCACAGAGTTACTGTGAAAATTGAATTTAATATTGACCTTACCTACTATCTAAGAAATGTCCAATAAATTAATAACTTAGCAGTTGTTTATTATTAATTATTAATGAAAAATACCTTCAAAGAATAGTTCCATATTGTAAAATACTGGCTACTTATTATCACTTCTACAGAAGACTTTTTCACAGATTGATAATATACTGCAATGGGAGAACTGGCTTCTCTTTTAAAGGTGTTACTATTATGGGGAAAGTGTAAATTGAAGCATACCCAAACTACACCTTAACAGAGTTTCTAAGCAAAACATAAATAAATGGCCATTCCAAAGAAAACACTGTTTTAGCATAACAACAAAAGCAGGTAAAGTAGAAGCAATAAAATAGTTCAAAACAAATAGATTTTATAAATATAAAGTGAAAACCCAGCCTCTATGGCAATTACAGCTTTCATATGATTTATGTATTTAATTTGTCTAAATCAGTGATCCATGGAGTATTGGCATAAAAATTTCAAACTCAGCAAAAACCTAAATCACTGTAAGGAAGCACTGAATTTCTATTAGTTATCCTTCTTTCATTGGATTCTTCCAAACAAAATGAATTCTTCCCTGAGTGCGGCAAAGTGAACTATTATAGTTTACTAAGATGTTTATTGATCTGTAATCTTAGCATACAATGTGTCACAGAAACATAGAAACACTGCTAACCTACAAAACCAACAATGTAGAATTAATATTCAAAGGTTTTCTTCCTGTAATTTTGTTTAGCATTCACACTAGGTATCAGTTAGGATTGTTTAGTACAAAGCAACAGAAATAAGTTTTGGCTACTGTGAGTAAAATGCTAAAATAAAAAGAAAGTTAAAAACCTTCTTGGAAAGATAAGATGTAGATAGTGGAAAGAGTCCAGAGAAGTGGTAAGGAAGCACAGAAATCAGGGCACTTTCAGGGAGACAAAGACTTTAACTATTTAACCAATTGTTTTTGGGTGTCCTGAATTGTAACATGGTCGCTCTTCACTTCAGTGGATAACAATCTTGAGATATTCCCTTTAAAATATAAGTATTTGGGAGAAAGATCAGACTGACCTTCACCAGCCAGAGAAGGATGAGAGTAGGGAGTCCTCCACACTGGAGCTTCTCACCAGCCTTCAGAAATGATTCAAGGTCTGCAACTAAAAATTTTTATTTTAGTTCAACAACCTCCACATTTTGACTCCTATTCTGTGGAGTTATGAGATAATAAATACATGTTGTTTTAAGCCACTGTGATTGTGGCCATTATTAGAACAGCAGTAGAATACAATTATTTAGATCTCCAATGTTCCCCAAATGTCTAGTGCTTGTGAAAGGTGATTAGGATTTGAGTGTACTATATTAATTCCTGGAACCAGCATTAATGAGCTCAATATTTTAATGTGCTGTTAGGAGGGTGTGCTTACTTAGTCAGGTCACTCAGCATGTGACCTGGGAGCTGTTCTTTTCCCTAGCTTTCCTTCTCCCTCTGCATCCAGCTGCCATGGGGTTAACAACTTTTCTTTGCATGTCCTTCTACCATAGCCTTGGTGCATTGAAGATAGTCAACCATGGACTGACTTGGAGCCAAAATATATCTCTTTCCCTTTAGGTTGGGATGTCAGTTATCTTGTTTCAGAGGCAAAAATGTAACTAAGACAAATACCAACTAACACAGCCCCAATTTTTTAAAAATACAATGTTAAAAACTTCAATTATTGCAGTGTATTAAAGTTACATTAGATGCTAAGTAGTATAATATCCTAAATTGCAAAGCAAAATCACTAAAGCAGGATATGTTTTTGTAAATCTAGAGGAACTGAAGAAGATATGGGATTACAGTTTCAGAGCAAGAAAGGGTTAACACACAGTAGACATTGGAAGATACAGTGGGAGAAAGAATATAATTTTTTTCTCCATGAGTGAATGCTGTTGATCACACATTTTTTATATGAGTTACCGAAATAGCAGGGGGATTTTCACAAAGGAAAACAAATTTAGTCTTGAAATAACACCACTGAAGAATAGATAGAATAAATAAAAGTGAACTATTGGAGATGACTATGTTTCCCATAGCAAATAAAGAAACAAACAAACAAATGATTTTAAAAGGATTCAAAGGGCTGGCAAGATAGCTCAGCGGTCTAGAGCGCCTCTCAGGGACCGCGGTTCGAGCCCCAGCACCACATGCCATGCCAGCCTCTCCCCACAGGGCCAGCTGAGCTCACCCCCCACCCCCACAAACAAAGAATCCCTGATGTGTAGCGAGACACTGTAATAAATAAAGGAATTTAAAAAAAAAAAAAAAAGGATTCAAATATATGGCACAAACTTCAGCCAGTGCCAGCTCTGGCATGTGTGTGGGACCTTCTGTGCACTTGTCAGAACTTCTTCCATCAGTCAGTCCTGGTGTGGAACTCTGCAACAGAACTCCCTGCAGAGGTGCAAGGGGTGAGACCCACAGAATATATTGCCAGAGGCACAGCAGTTCACTTCCAAGTGCAGCAGCACAAGGAAACAGAGCACAGCTGTCAGACCCAAGCCAGACCCACCAAGACAAGTTCAAACTTGGTAGATCAGGAGCCCTAAGCCAAGAAAGACACTTTGTTGGACACAGATCTATGAGAGCATCCTCTCTTTCTGTATTGATTGAGAGAAGGGGGAAACGGGTAACCAGGGTGAACTAGACTGACTGGAAGACTACAGGAACAGAAGGGGAGGTGATCAGACAAAACTTAGGGTAAAAATTTCAGTACAAATTTTCAATTTAATATCTGCATAGCTATATAGTCATATATTTGCTCTTATGGTTTAAAATACAAACCCATTAGATATAAAAGTTTGTAAACTGTTAAATCATACTACCCATTATGAGTGTTGATAATTACAGTTCTATAAATAAAAAACTGTAACTGCCTTAAACACATAATCTCTCTTAGGTAGTAACATTGGTACTTGCTAAGGTAATAGCTGCACCAAAGCTCTACACCAAATATCAGAAGAAAGTGTTATATAAAATCAACAAAGAGAAGGAGGAAAATGAATTCTCAAGTCCTTAGCCCACACAGAAAAAAATAAGGCGACACCAGTGTAGAAGAACTGGAATTTACACACCTGAAATATCTGGAATAATAGTCTGCAGAAAAGAAACAACTGCAGAAATGTACAGAAGAAAGCAGAAAAGAAATGATGAGATTAAAAAATAAATAGTAAATATATTGAAAAAATTATTCAGTGATTCTAAAGAAGACACTGATAAAATAGAAGAAGAGAATAGAAAAAGGATGGAATCCTTGAATGAGTAATATAGGAAAGAACTAGAAGGCATGAAGCAGATTCAAAGACATATACAGGAAATTAAAATCACAAGGCGGAAAAATGATTTGAATGAAAGTGGCGATAGAGTTTCAGACCTTGCAGATACCATTGCAGCTTCATGTAAAAACAACGAGGATGCAGAAAAAAATAATTCAATATCTTCAAGACAATGCAAAGATGACAACATAAGACTAATAGGTATCAATGAGATAGAAGGAGTCAATAAAAATGATATAAAAAGATTATGGGCAGAAATAATAGCAGAAAACAATAAATATGGGACAATATCATGTTCAGGTAACTGAAGTATACAGAACTCAAAATAACATTAACCTAATTAAAAACACACCCAGACATATAATAATCAAGATCCCAGAAGCTCAGCACAAGAAAAATATACTGAAAGCCACAAGAGAAAAGACACAGATCACATTTAAAGGAAAGCCCATGAGAATAACGACAGACTTCTCTTCACAAATCATGAAGAAAAGCATGGAGCAGCATACTTCAAGTCCACTAAGAATACAAATTCCAGCCAAGACTACTATACCCTGCAAAACACTCCTTCAAGTTTGAAGGAGAAGTGAAATATTTCCATGACAAAGAACAACTAAAGAATTTCAAGATGACAAAGCCAACTCTACACAGACTACTAAAAGATGTTTTGAAGAGGACCAAAAATGATCAGAATTCCACTAATGGGAACAGAAAGAAACCACTAAATAGGGCAAACAATTAAACAAAGTACAAAAAGGAAAAAGGAGTAAACAAAAGCAGGTAAATAACATGTCAACCATAAGTCAGTATCTCTCAATTATAATCATTAATGTAAATGGACTCAATTCACCAATTAAAACAAACAGACTGGCATAGTGGATTAGAAACAAAATCCAAGCCAGGTGTGGTAGCACATGCCTGTAATAACAGCACTCAGGAGGCTGAGGCAGGAGGATTGTTGTGAGTTCGAGTCCAGTCTGAGCTACAAAGTGAGCTTAAGGCCAGCCTCAACTGCATAGTGAGACCCTCTCTCAGAAAGACAAAAAAAAAAAAAAAAAAGACAAAAAAAAAAAAAAGAAAAAAGAAAGAAACAAAATCCAGCAATCGGCTCTATACAAGAAATACACTTAACTCACAAAGAAATTCATAGGCTAAAACTCAAAGGATGGAAAACAAAGGTATATGCACCAGCACATCAGAAGCAAGCAGGGGTAGCAATCCTTTTCTCAGATGTTCTCAACTTCAAAACAAGAATGGTCAAATGAAATAAAGGCCAATGTATACTGGTTTGGGAAAAAATTCAAGAGGAAGAGGTAACATTCATAACTATTGAACCAAATGCAGGAGCACCCAACCATATAAGACAAAACTTAATGGACATGAAAAATCTAATATCCAATACCACAATCTTAACAGGAGACCTTTATACACCTTTATCCCAAAGAGACAGATCAAGCAGACAAAAAAGTAGCAAAGAAGTAGCAGAACTGGGGCCAGGGATCTGGCTCAGTGGAATAAACACTTCCACTGCAAATGCAAGGACCTGAGTTCAATTCCAAATTCTGGAAAAAAAAAAAAAAGAAAGAAAGAAAACAACAAAAAAGTAGAAAAACTCGATAAGAGCTTGGAACAAATGGATTTACTGGACATATACAAAGTATTCCACGCAAAAACAGCTGAATACACAATTTTTTCAGATGCACATGGGTTATTTTATTGGGCCATAGGTCATGCTTAAGTATACGCAAGAAAATAGAAATTATCCTGTGCATATTATATGAGCACAGCACAATGAAACTGTAAATAAAGGACAAAAGGAAGCAGAAAAAACCCTAAATACATTAAATTGAACAACACCCTACTCAGCAACCAATGAATCACAAATGAAATTAAACAAGAAATAGAAAAAAAGTCTACAATGGAATGACAATGCAAGCACAACTTCCTGGAATTTATGGGATGTGACGAAAGCAGTTCTGAGAAAAATTTATAGCTTTGAACGCACACATTAGGAAAATAGAACAGGAACAAAGAAAAACCCTAATGTTTCACCTCTGAACCTAGAAAGGAAAAGCAAACCAAACCCAAAGCCCAAAGATGGGAAGAAATCATAAAAGTTAGAGTAGAAATTAATTCACTTGAGATTAAGAATTAACGAATCAAAAAGCTTATTCTTTGAAGCATTAAATAAAATTGATGTCTTTAGCTAACCTCATCAAAAGAGGAAAGAAAAAATTCAAAATACAAGCAGTAAGGAATGAAAAGGATTGTAATTACCATAGACCCAGTGGAAATTCAGAAAATTATCAATAGCTACTTTGAGAATCTTTACTCTCAGACAATTGAAGACACAGAAGACATAGCTTTCTAGAAAGGTAAAACTACCAAAATGGAATCAGAATGATATAACAAATCTTAATAACAGCCAATGAAATACAAAATATAATAATAATAATAATAAAAACCTACCGACAAAGGAAAGTCCAGGTCCTGATGGATTCAGAGCAGAAGTCTACAAGACACTTATGGAACATATGATCAATACATACCTTAAACTCTTCAATGAAATTGAAAAGGAAACAATCCTCCCAAAATCATTCCTGGAGGCAAGTATTATATTGATACCAAAACCAGGAAAAGATTCAGCTAAAAAAGTGAACTACATGCCAATCTTCTTCATGAACATGGATGCAAAAATCCTCAATAAAGTCCTAGAAAATACAATGCAGCAAATCATGAAGATTATATACCATATCCAAGTAGGATTCATCCCTGAGATGAAAGGATGATTCAATATATGCAAATCTATATATATAATGGACTATATGAGTAGAGACAAATCACATGATTTGCTGCACAAAAATCACATGATCATCTCAATTGATGCAGAAAAGGCTTTTGAAAAATTCCAACAATCATACATGATTAAGTCCTATAGAAAATTCGAATTGATGGGCTCTACTTCAATCTGATAAAAGCCATATAACAACACAATGTTTAACATAATTCTAAATGGGAAAATATTGAAATTTTTTACTCTCAGATCTGGTACAAGACAAGGATATGCTTTATCACCTCTCATATGCAATATAGTTCTGGAAGCATTAGCTAGAAAAATTAGACAAAAGATAGAAATAAAGGGAGTAAGAATAGGCAAAGTACAAGGTAAATTATCATTATTTATTTGCAGGTGACAGGATACTTTACTTGAAAGATCCAAAATCTCCACTCAGAAGCTATTGAATTGATAAAGAAATACAGTAGCATAGCAGGATATAAAAATACCCCAAAATCAGTAGCATTCCTCCACAGATAGCAAACACACTGAGAGGAAAATTAGAGAAACAATACTTTTACAATAGCACTGTGATAAATGAAATATCTTGGAATTCATCTAACTAAGGAAGTCAAAGATCTTTTCAAGGAAAATTACAGTACTCTGAAAAATGAGATCGTAGAGGATTTCAGAAAATGAAAAGATATTCCCTGCTTCTTGATTGGAAAATCCAACATTTTTAAGATGGCTATACTGCCAAAATTGCTGTACAGATTTAGTGCAATCCCAATCTAACTACCACCAACATACCACACAGACCTAGAGAACTTGTTCCTAAGATTTATTTCAAATCAGAAAAGACAAAGAATAGCAAAGGTTATGCTGGGTAACAAAGACAATGTAGGAGGCATTACAATTCCTGAGTTGAAATTATACTACAAAGCTACTGTGATAAAAACAACATAGTACTCTGTAGGAGACACTTCCTGATCCTTGTCTCAGTCCAAGAAACCAATATTTGTAATCCCAAAGTTACTTTATTGGAATCCCATCAAGTTGATTCCAATCTACAACTTTCAATGCCACCCATGGTGAAAATGAGGACACTAAATTATGTTTTTAATCAAAGGGGAGTTGAGGGGCTGTAAGTCCTGCCATGATATGGCTTTCCGGAACCAAGAGAGCAACCCAGGGCCTCACCCTGTTTTTATTCAGTGGGGGAGTGGCTTGAGGAGGATTGACTGAGAATTGTGGGAAGTAGATGACTACTGTGAGCTGGGCTAGGTGGGTGGCCTACATTTACCTCTGCCATATGCAGAGAGGATATGCAGAGAGAGTAATCTGCATTGTATAATATTTCATGTTTTGCGAAGTCTAGGGCTTCAGCTTTGATGTAGTCTTTCAAGCCCCAGGAAGTCATAGCCTCTATCTCCAGGCTCAATCCCAGCTGGCAGCACGGAGCATTAGCTCTACCGTCCTGTCTCCACCCAGCTCACATTAAGGAGCAGCAGGCTTACCAGGGAAACAGGTATGCCACCTTCAAAGACTATCACCAGCACCTCAGCTAGACCAATACACATTGCTTAAGGCCAATTGAAGGATAAACAGAAGTCCTAGCCAGCTCTGTACATAACAATATGAGGAAATAGGATCACACTCAGTCAAAATGGAGACAGTCACTCTTCTTTCAAGGAGAGCTGCTCAGGTGGTCCCCCACAGTACTCAAAACGAAATAGACCTGAGGATTAATGGAGTAGATTGGAAGACACAGAAGCCTCTAGCGCTCAGCCACCTGATGTTCCAAAAATGAGTCAAACATGCTTACTGGAAGAATGGCAGCCTGTTTAACAAATGGTTGTGGAAAAACTGGCTCTCTACATGTCGAAAAATAAACTTGACCCAGGTTTATCACCATACACTAAGCTAAAGTCAAAAAGGATTTAAGATCCAAACATTAAAACTGAGGCGCTAAATCTCCTGGAATAGAAAGGAGGAGGAACTCTTCAAGACATATGAGTAGGCAGAGTTCATGAATAGAAACCAAATTGCACGGGTAACACTTGAAAGAATTAAGAAATGAGATCTCCTCTTATTGAGAAGCTTTTGCATGTCTAAAGAAATTACCAACAAAAAGAAAAGACAACCCACAAATTTGACAAAAAAAATCTTCACTGATAAGCACTCAAACATAGCTCTGCTCTCTAGAATTTATAAAGAACTAAGAAACATTAGGGCCCCAAAATTTAAAGACCCAATCCGGAAATGGGCATCCGAGATTAATACACACTTCTCAGAGGATGAAATTAAAGAAGCAAATAAATATATGAAGAAATGCTCCACATCACTAGCCATCCATGAAATGCAAGTTAAATCAACACTGTGATACCCTCTCCCGGCAGAATGAATAGCTATCATAAACAATCACCCAACAACAAATGTTGGAGAGGCTGTGGGGAAAAAGGAACCCTTCTCCATTGCTGGTGTGAATATAGACTGGTGCAACCATTATGAAAATCAGTGTGGAGATTACTTAAAAAACTAGGACTGGAAATCCCATTCAAACTTGCTATCCCCCTACAGAGAATTGTCCCAGAGGAATTGAAAACGTCATATCCTAGTGATATATGTGTACCTATGTTTATAGCAGCACAATTTGAGATAGGCAAATCTTGGAAACAACCAAGATGCACATCACCTGAGGAATAAAGGAAAAAGATGTGGTACTTTTATACAATGAAGTACTATTTATCTATAAAGATTGATCATCTCAAAGCCTTTATATATAAGTGGATGCCACTTGAAAATATACTCATAATTGAAATAAATCAGACCCACATATGTAAATATCATATAGTCTCCCTAGTATAATAACTCAAAGGAAGAAGTAAAAATAGAAAGACTTAACACAATTAAAAGGAAAGTGAAGACTTGAGAATTAAACAATGAAGAGGGCCAAGAGAAAAGTTAGCAAATATGACAGGGGAAAGTTATACATTTATATGCACAAGATGGGTAAGGCATGGTCTTGAGAATATTCAGTATATTTTTGAAACTAGCAGTTAACTGGTAGGATTCTCACCCTGATTAACTATATATGCTGATAATGTGAGAACTAAGCACCTGCACTGAAGAAAGCAATGTGTAATGGTAGCTTCATGATTGGAATGTCTTACATTCTGGTCAACTAAATATGTACTCTTGTCAGGACAAGCTAATTACTGCCATACTGTCTCTCAAGTAAATGTTTAAAAAATGGTAATTATTGAAAACAATGGGCAAAAACAAATATCACAAGACTGTCCAGCTACAAGGTTGTATATTGTGAGATTTCTAAATTTCTTTGTAAAAATATGTAAATGCATATTGTTATTTTAAAATATTTTTGATATTTTAATTTTTTTCTTCATATTCTGAAGGGACTCATGTTTTAACAAGTTGTATTTGGTGGAAAATACCTGTTCCATGTTATGTCTAAGATGTTTGATATGCAGATAGTGAGGTTAAGCTCAGCTGTCTATATTGTAGGGTAATGATAATAAGCCTCTCTTTTGGAGGTTTAACAACCTAAATTGTCAGACAAAAATTAGACAAAAAGAGGGGGTACAAGGACAACCAACATTTTCGTCCTAGCCTTCCAAGATCAGTGAAGACTCAGGACATAGGAGAACCTGTACTGTAACATCACGTAACTCAGTTGTGTCCCAAATTTTCTGATCAAGGAGATTATGAGACCATACAGCAATGTGATTGATGAGATAGTGTGTGCCTAAGGAGAGTCACATGGAGAGAAAATATTCTCTCAGGTTTTCACAGAGAGCAAATTGGTCAAGCAGTAGCTGTGACTCATACACATGGATGACACTGACAAAAGATCTACAAACTGTGGTATAGGGCTTCTGGATAGATCCTGAGGGGATTTGAGTGATCTTATCAGATACAAAAGTTACATTTCTTGTTATATAGTTCTTGCTTTGTCTTGGTCTTACCCATCCAGCTGAAAATTATGTAAACGAAGCCTAAGAATTAAAAGCCTATTAATATGCTGAGCTATAATAGGCTCAAATCAACAACTTCAGACATTGCCAGTCTTACAGAAAACCCACTACTATTATGGACTACTGGACTATACTGCAATATTTTGCTGAATTCATGTATCTACAGTGTTCAAAAGACAATAGAGTGCCCTTCTCTGACAAAATTAACCAAAAAAAGTGGAATAGAAATGAACGACCATTTTGTATCTGTATACTCAAAATAGTTAGGACAGATATACAGCTCCATTCCCTTAATTAAATGAATAGAGAGGTTTGTGTTCTAGTAGTGTTTGAGACAGGATAACATGTCTTCATCTTGTACAATGAATAGCCACTAATACAATGATATGCAATGTATTAATTATTAAAAATGTGCTAGTAATCAGTTGTGAAACTGTTACATTGTTATTTATATCTCAATAAAATTATTTGAAAAAATATAATAAAATAAAAAATTGAAAAGTACAACAGGAAAAAAACAGAAATGACAACTACAGACATGATACCCTGTCTGGTGAGGAACTCTTACACTGTTTACATATAACACCATCGTGGACATAGAAAAGTGACTTAGTGGACACCGAGTCTAAATTTCATTTGCAAATACAAGATCAGAATATCAAAGCTTTTTTTGTTGCCAGCATCCCTTAATTTACATTTTACCAACCAGGTGCTCTAGAGAAAGCTTAAGAAGGCAACAATCAACTGCCCAAATTCTACCTTCACTCCTGAAAGTGCCTAAAAGCAAGCCTTGACCTTTCTTTCGACATGCTCTAGCGAGTAGTAGTCAAATTCTTATTTTATGGAAGGGGCTCCAAATTTCTTTTGCTACCGTGTGGTTGTGGGAAGTAAGTGCAGCTCTGAAACCAAGAGCTGGAATTCTTTGAAGTTAGTTTTCTTCTTTCATATTCTAAAGCAATGTTTCTTAACTGGCATTTTGGGTCATATATGAGGTGTAACTGAAAACAATGGTGAACTTTTAAAATTTTAAAATATGTATTACAATGGTGAATGTTTACATTTCAAAAAAATGTATTGTGTTAATAGATGCATTGCCACTAACCCCTTTCTAAATACTTTCTTCACTTCCAACACACTTATCCCATCACTCTTGCCACTTTCTGAAGCATCTCTAGAAATCCCCTTTTTGGAGTTTAGTTACACCGTCTTGGCTGCCTCTATGCCCTAAATTCATTCAAAGTATTTATCTTTCATAGGTACTTTGACTTCGCAGAAAATCCCTAATTGTGCAATGCTGGATCTACTGTAGAAGGTAAATGAGGATTCAAAATTTTCATGAGCCTGCTTTTGGTTGGTTGATACTTAGGCAGCAACATTCACTGTATTTTCATAGCACACTATAAATACATTCAGGAAAAGAAATTCCAGAACTGCTTAAAAAGTTGAAAGAGCGATGAGATAAATGTGTTTGAAGAGAGGGGGAGAACTTTTTGGAGGGGATTAATGACAATGTGTCTTTTACTATAATAATTTAAAAAAATGAACATGCACTGTATTTCAATCAACTCATTTAGTTCTGTATTAATGGGCATTTTGCATATTATAGAACGTGGGACACCTACCAGTAGCCTCCAGCTTCCACCCCCATTGTAAGAACCAAAAGTGTTTTCAGATAGGCTAAGAGTTGGGAGGCAAATGGGTATCTGCTGGGAAGTACCTAACATCGTAGAGGCTGCTTCTCACAGAATTTCCAGTCCTCTGGTTTGGTTTCATGGGAGAAAAACCAAGAAGCTTTAAAAGAGTTCCAGAGTTTGAATGTGAAACACAGAATAAAATATGACTTTCCACCTCTGGAGCAGCAGAGTTCTGCTTGTGGAGATGGGCATCTTCCTGCCTGGACTTATAAGGAGCAGAGGCTCAGCCTATGTTTGCCTCCCAGGCTCTGTCTGGCACTTTGGAGAGTGCCTTACATCCTCCGCAATATCATGGATATGTGAATTTCAGAAAGTCATTCAGCAGAAGTATACTCTAGACGGAGAACTTTTCTCTACTTCACCTTGATGTCCTCTAAATTAGTGGGTGATCACGATGATAAGTGCATATTATGCCTTTACTGTATCTCTTGATACATGAAATGACAGTTTTTGTTTTTCCCTGTATTCAATTCTGAGTAAACAGAACTTTTCGAATTATATATTCTATGTTTATTTTAGAAACTATAAAAATATAAAGAATATGAAAAAAAATACCAATACCCCCTAGTGTCAACAAATGCCTATTGATTGCATTATTTTGTACCTTCTGTCATCACTTTGTTTCATATTTGAGGCAGGCCCTTGCCACGTCGCTCAGTCTGGGCTTGTGCTCATTATTTATGTTGCTCAGTCTACTCTCATGCTCACCATCTTTCTGTCTCAGCTGCCTGAATGCTGAAGTTAAAGGCAATCATCACTTTACGTGGCTATATTTTCTTCAAATGTTTTCCTTTACATGTCTTTGAATGTACTTGCATTTTTTATTTTTATGCATTTTAATGAGAAAAGGGGATAAAATATCAATGAAACAGATTCAAAACAAGTTAGTAAGACAGTTACAGTAATTAATACATTGCATATTGTTGTCTGCATAGTACTTATTCAGAGTACAAGATGTAGGCAAGATATCTCATCTAAAAAATTAGTAAAAAACATTCTTCTCATTGAACTAAGAGAGAGTAGCTGCATATCTATACATCATGCTCACCCACTAATTTATATATATTCACACACACATACAAAAAACAGTCCTCTATAACCCCATTTTTCCTTTGTTTTTTCAGAGATGTGTATTCCATTGCTGTTAGAGAATCTGTATTTGGAGAAGTCTTTAAAGGACCATTTTCCAGGTCAAATATTGTAGCTACTTGAATTCATCAAAATAACCAATAGTCCATAATAGTCCAGCAATAGATCAGCAATAGACGGATAGTCCATAATTAGTAGTGAATTATCAGCACATCTGGAAATTGAAGTTATTGACTTGAGCCTTGCACAACTCAGCATATTAATTTAGCTTTCCTTTTTGTAATACACTTTCTGCTGGATGGTTAAGACCAACTTAAAGTAAGATCTACAAAAATAAAAATGTAGCTTTTGCTATTGGATAATGTCAGTCAAATCCCCAGGATTAATGTACCACCATGAATAGCACCTTGTGGATCTTCTGTGAGTATCAGCCATCTGGATGAGTCACGACACTTACTTGACCAATTTGCTCTCTGTGAAAGCCTGAGAGAACTTTTTCTCTCTGTTTGACTCTTTTTAGGCACACTGTACATCACTGATCACTTTTCTCTGTGGTTCCATAATCTGCTTGATCAGGAAATTTGGGACACAACTTAGTTACAGGATGCCACAGCAAAGGTTCTCTTATGTCCTGAGATCTCACTGGTATTGGAGGACTAGGGCCAAAATATTGCCTATCATTTAGCCCATTTATCTATCTAACCTTTGGTCCACAAACTTTAGTTGTTAAACATCTAGAAAAGAAGATGAATGATGCTATGTTAATGACGTTATAACCCAGTAACAGAGGCAGTTAAGCTTAACATCACTATCTGTGTGATATCACATACATTACACATAAAATGAAACTGCTGTATTCCAAGGACCATGGATATTGTATAATTTAATCCCTGTAGAATATTTAAAAACAATTACACCTTTTAATACAGAAATCTAGAAGTCAAACCATATATACCATTGTAGCAGTATAATCCTGCTACATTTTTTTCTTGTCTCTTGTTTACTTTCATCACCATGTTTTACAGACATTTATTTTAAAGAGAGTATAGCAAAAACTGATATGACATTAGAAGCAGTGCACATTCAGAAGACCAAAACTGCATGTATTTTAAGTACAGTTTTAGTATTACACATCGTTGTTTGCAGTGTATTTACTTGGTTCACAGATATCAGCCTATAGAGTTAGGGTGACTAACTGCTATTTTCAGAAACCTGATGGAAAATTTTAGGACCTCTGCCTTAAATATGTCATTTATACAAATGTATGGCTTTGTCCCTACAATATTGCCTAACTTTCTCCTTTCTTGCTCTTCAGTATTTAATTTGTAAATTCTGTTGTTCCATTTGTCTATGCAATAACTTTCAATATTTATTTCTTTTGAGTTCTTACACTAGGGAGACAATACAATATTTATACTTGTGGGTCTGCTGTATTTACTTATGACTAGAGCTCCAAGTTGCATCTACATTCCTACAAAACTGCATGGGAAATACTTGAAAGAATTAATAACTGGGACTTCCCTTTATTGAGACATTTTTGCACATCAAAAGAAGTCACCAACAGAGTAAAAGGACAACCCACAAATTCGGAAAAAAAATGTTCATTTTTCTTTAGAACTGAGTAATTCTCGTTTTTTTTTTTCCATTCCTTAAGTAATAGGTACTGTTTTTTTTTTTTTTTTTTTACAAGATTTGACTATCACAAATTGTGCTGCTATAAACATAGGTGCACATATATCACTTTGATATGATGTTTTCAGTTCTTTTGGGAAAATTCCCAGAAGTGAAATAGCTGGATTAAATGGAATTTCCAGTACTAGTTTATTTTATTTTATTTTTATTTATTTTTATTTATTTTTTATTTTATTGAAGTACAAATATCAATCAGACAGTTTTAAGACAACAAGACAGATTAAATAAATTAATACATTGCAAACTGTTTTCATATTGTTTTGGGATCATACAAGGTGCATGCATGATATTATACTTACAGACATTATTATAGCAGATGTCTCTTATCAGTAAATTAGGAGTGTAGCTGTTTACGTATCTTATTTTTTTATACCGGAATTATATCAAAAATTCAATAATTATTTTCCTAGTGAATGACCATAGTACTAGAAGCTGACATAATATCCTGTCCAACCACCATTTGCAAATCTTGCCTCTCATAGGACTATGTAGAAGTTCAGCGTTATCTATCAAAACTGTACTGTCTATACACACACATCATGATTTTTTCTTTCTATACCCCTTCCTTTGTCTACACCTGTCAAAGGTGGGCACTCCATTGTCATTCAACTAACTAGAGATTAAAATTCTATAGTGTGCCTGGGGAGAGTCACATGGAAAGAAAACTTTCTTTCAGGCTCTCACAGAGAGCAAACTGGGCAAGCATTGGCCGTGACTCACCCACATGGATGACACAGACAAAGGATCTTCAGAGTAATGTACAGGACTTACAAGATAAACCCTGAGGGGACTTCACTGACCACATAAGAAATATAAAGTTCATGTGTTGGTATATAAGTCTTGCTCTATCTAGGTCTTAACCATCCAGCAGAAAAGTATAAAAATGAAGTATACATCATGGGGCCATAATATTAAGCTGAGCTGTAAATGGCTATGATTGACAACTTCTTTGAATAAACTATTGTTGTGGAATGCTGGACTGTGTTGGATTGTGTTGTCGAGTTCAAGCTCCAGTACTAGTTTTTTGAGGAGTCTCCACACTTATTTCCATAACGGGTGTTCCAGTCTACACTACCACAAGCAATGGAGAAATGTTTCTTTTCCCTGAAGCCTCTCCAACATTTATTGCTGGTTAATTTCTTTATGATAGCAATTATTTCTGGGATGAGCTGGTAACTCAGTGGTGTTTTACTTTGCAATTCTAGAATGACTAGAAATGTGGAGCATTTTTTCATATATTTGCCTCTTGTATTTCTTCATCTGTGAAGTGTGTGTTCATCTCAGATGCCCATTTTTGGATTGGGGCTTTAAATTTTTGGGCCTTAATGCTATTTTGTTCTTTATAAATTCTAGGTAGAAGATCTATGTCTGAGTGGTTATAAATTAAGGTTTTTTCCAAATTTGTGGGTTGTCTTTTCACTCTGCTGTTGACTTCTTTTGATGGTGCAAAGATTTCTCAAGAAAAGGAGGTCCCAGTTATTCTTTTTTTAAAAAATTAATTAATTAATTTATTTATTTATTTTCCATTTATTTTTATTTTATTAAAATACAAATGTCAATAGACAGTTTCAAGACACCTTAACCATACAGTCAATGAATTAATACATTGCAAACTTTTCATAATGTGTTGGTATTGTACAAGGTGCATACATAATATTATATTTACAGATATTATTTCAGCAGATATCTCTTATCAGTGAATTAAGAGTGTAGTTGCTTACTTATCTTTTTTTATAGCTGAATTATATCAAAAATTCAATAATTATTTACCTAGTGGATGACCATAGCACTAAAAGCCGACATAATATCCATTGACCAGCTAGAACTAGTTGTCAATAATACTAACTACTGAGCACTTACTGTCAGACTCTGCTAATTCCTTTTTTTAACAGATGAAAAGCTGATAGTTTACAGAGGTTGCAAAAGATGGAATTAGAATATATGCATACACAGTTAAACATACCTCTGAAAAGGTGCTAAAGCAAGTGTGCATGAATCAGTATTTGCTGTGCTACATTTTTCTTAGTAAGTGGAATTTGATATTAGCTGTTTTAGTATTTTATTTCTCATTTTTTATTCTTTAAATTTTTATTTTTATTTTTTTCCTTTTCAATATTAATTCTTTCAAGTATTTCCCATGTAGTCTGATATTTTACATGACCTATTTGCCTGCTCCTATGTCTTCAGGGTTTGCATCTACTTCGCTTGCAGGTGATTTGGTGTTTGTGTTTTAATGTTCAAATTTTTAAGCCATTTGATGTTAGTTTAGTGTATGGTGATAGACCGAGGTTAAGCTTTAGTTTTGGACATGTAGAGAGCCAGTTTTCCCAGCATCATTTGTTGAAGAGGCTATCATTCCTCCTGTAAGCAGGTTTGGCCCCATGTTTGAAGATAAGAGGGCTGAGTATGTTTGATGTATCTTCTAATCTATTCCAATGATCTTTGAGTCTACTTTTTTATGTTTTTGTTTTGCCAATACCATGGTGATTTTAGCACAGTATCCTTGAAGTATAATTTCAAGTCAGGGATTGTGGTGCCTCCTGCCTTGTCTTTGTTGCCAAGGATTGCCTTTGCTTTCTAGGTCTTTTCTGGTTCCAACAAATTTTAGGAATGATTTCTATAGGTCTGTGAGGTATGTTGGTAGTAGTTTGATAGGGACTGAATTAAATATGTATAACAATTTTGGGAGTATGGCCTTCTTTCCAACGTGTGTTCTTCGTATCCAGGAGCAAGGAACATATTTCCATTTTCTGAAATCCTCTGGGATCTCTTTTTGCAGAGTACTGTAATTTTCATTGAATAGATCTTTTACTTCTTTAGTTAAATTAATTCATAAGTATTTCAATTTTTGTGGTGCTACTTTAAATGTTATGTTTTCTCTAATTTCTTTCTCAATGTGTATGTTATCTGTGTAGAGGAATGTTGTTTAATTTTGGGTATTGAGTTTGCTGCCTGCTATGCTATGGCATTTTTTATTAATTCTAGCAACTTCTCAGCGAATGTTTTTGGGTCTTCCAAGAAGAGTATCCTGTCATCTGAAAATAATTATAACTTCTTTACCTATTTTTATTTCTCTCTCGTCTAATAGCTCTACCTAATGTTTTCAGAACTATATTGACTGTGAGTGGTGATAGAGGACATTCTTATATTGTAAAATATCTGAGAATAAAAGATTTTAGTTTTTCCCCATTAATAATTATGTTAGCAATTGGATTGTCCTAGATGGATTTTTATCAGACTGAGGTAGAAGTGATCTATTCCCATTTTCTGTAGGGCTTTGATCATGAATGAGTGTTGGATTTGTCAAAAGCCTCTGTACATCAATTAAGATGATCATATGATTTTTGGATTTTACTCTATTGATATAGTATATTAGATTTATAGATTTGTAAATGTTAAACCATCCTTGAATCCCTGTGATGAATCCTACCTGGTCATGCTGTATAATCTTTTTTACAATTTTTTTTTTAGCGAACTATCTACAAGGTGTTCAGGATCTCACTAGTACATCAGAGTCAGTGATTCTCTTATTTATAGCCTCACAAGTGGTGGGATTATAGGCCTATTCTTAATTGCTTTCTCAGCATGTCCCAGGGGCAGGCTGGCATGGCAGACTGTGGAATTGAACCCCCGTTCCTGTGCTGCTTGCAGGAACTTTAATCCTCTGAGCTATTTGGCTGGACCTTATTGATGATTCTGTATTTGCTATAATTTTATTGAGGACTTCTGCAACTATATTCAACATGAGTGAGACTGTCCTATAGTTCTCTTTTTTAGTTTCATCTTTCTTTGATTTTGATATTAGTATATTACCTGTCTCCATGAATAATTTTGGGAGAATTGTTTCCTTCTTAATTTTATTGAAGGGTTTGAGGAGTATTGGCTTTATATCTTATGTAAATTTATTGTAGAATTCAACCATGAATCCATCTCAACCTGGGCTTTTATTTGTTGCTAATTTTTTATTACATTGAATTTCATTGGCTGTTTGGGGGCTATTGAGGGTTATTATATCCTTTTGATTCAGTTTTGGTAATTTATACTCATCTAGGAATCTGTACATTTCTTCTGTGTCTTCAATTCTGTGACATCAAAGATTTTCAAAAAAAGCTAGTGATGATCTTCTGAATTTCAACATGGTCTGTGGGAAGTTCAACCTTTTCATTTCTTTTTGCTTGAATTTGATTTATTTCTTTCTTTTTGATGAGGTTAGCTATGGGTTTATCAATTTTATTTAAGATTTCAAAGAAGCATTATTTGATTCATTAATTCTTTATACTGTTTTCGTTGTCTCAATTCCATTAATTTCTGTTCTGATCTTTATAATTTCCTCCCTTCTTTGGGCTTTGGGTTTGGTTTGCTCTTGTTTATCTAGACATTTGATGTGCAGTGTTAAGAGTATTTATTTGTTCCCGTTCTATTTTCCTGAATTGTGAGTTTACACTTAGAAATTTCCCTCTAAGATTTGCTTTCATTGCATCCCATAAATTCTAAAATGTTTTGCTTGAATTTACATTGAATTTAGATATTGTTTAATTTGTTCTGCACCTATTGTTTGCTGAGGAGTGTACTGTTTAGTTTCCATGTATTATGAAGTTTTGTGGTTTGTTTTGTCATTTATTTCTAGTTTCATTGCACTGTTGTCAGATAGTATGCATGAAATAATTTCTGTTTCCTTCATATACTTAAACATGACTTTGGACTAGTATGTGCTCTATTTCAGAAAATGTCCTCTGTGCAGCTGAAAAGAATATATATTCAGCTGTGTTTGAGTGAAACACTCTGTATTTGTCCCCTAGTCCATTTGTTTCAAGTGCTGATTCAGTCTGGTACTCCTTTGCTAACATTTTCTCTGCTTGATGTAGTTTTCTGGGATAAGGTGGTGTTAAGTTCTCCTGTTAAGTTTTGATATTGTGGTATGGGATAGTAGACTTTTCATGTCCGCTTAGATTTATCTTACATAGTTAAGTCTGGTGCATTCATATTATAACTGTTACTGCTTCCTGTTGTATTTTTCCCCTAACCAGTATGTAGTGGTCTTCTTTATTTTGTTTGATCATTTTTGCTTTGAAGTTCAGACTATGCACGAGAAGGATTACTAGCTCTGCATTTTTTTGAGGTGGTGAGGTACATAGTATTGTTTTTCATCCTTTGACATCCAGCCGATGAATTCCTTTATGAGTTGAGGGTATTTCTTGTATATAACATATTTTTGGATTTTGCTTCTTAATCAACTCTGCCAGTCTATTTATTTTAATTGGCCAATTGACTCCAATTACATTGATCGTCCTAAATGAGATGTATTGCTTTACAATTGACATGTTATTTACTTGCTGTTGTATACCTGTTTTTCTTCTGTGTTTAACTGTTTGCCCTATTTGGTGAGTTGTTTCTGTTCACTTTCATAGAGTTGTGGTCATTTTGGTCCCTCTCTAGATTATCTTTTAATAGTCTCTATATGGTTGGCTTTGTCATCATGAAATTCTTTAATTGTTGTCATGGAAGTATTTCATTTCTCCATCAAACTTCAAAGAGAGTTTTGCATGATAGAGCAGTCTAGTCTGGAATTTGTTTTCTGGAGGACTTGAAAGACTTTGCTCTATGCTCTTCTTGACTTGATCATTTGTGATGAGAAATCTACCATTATTCTGATGAGTTTTTCTTTATTTTTTATTTTATTGAGGAATAAATGACAATGAGACAGTTTTAAAACCAATTAGCAGGTCAGTTTCAATAATCAATATATTGCATATTGTTGTCTTTTTTTTTTTTTTTTGCGGAACCAGGGATTGAACTCAGGCCCTTTCACTTACCAGGGAAGCACTTATTCCACTGAGCCATCTCCCCAGCCCCTGCATATTGTCTTTGTAATGATTATTCATAGTACAAGATGCAAACATGATATCCTATCCAAACAGTGTTAGCACAAATCTTTCCTCCCATTGAGTTAAGAGGAAGTAGCTGTATATCCATCCTACCTCTTTGTATATACAGATATGAAATGGTCTTTCATTTATATCTCATTTTTTATTTTGTTTTGTTAGAGATGGGTATTCCATTGTCATCTAAATATTGTAGGTGCATGAATTCAGCAAAATAATCCAGTATAGTACAGTGGTCCATAATAATAGTGGGTTATCTGTAGGACTGGCAATTTCAGAAGTTGTTGCCTTGAGCCTTTTACAGCCCAGTATATTGATATGGCTTTACTTTTCATACCTTGTTTCTACACTTTTCTGCTAGATGGTTAAGACCAACATAAAGCAAGACCTATATGATAAGAAATGTAACTCCTATATTTGACAAGGTCAGTCAAATCCCCTCAGGATTTATCCTGTAATCCTGTACCACAGTTTATAGATTCTTTGTGTGGATGAGTCATGACCTTTGCTTGACCAATTTACTCTCTGTAAAAGACTAACAATGTTTACATCCATGTGACTCTCCTTAGGCACACTCTACATCATTGATCACTTTCCTCTGTGGTGCCATAATCTTCTTGATCAGAAAAATTGGAAAATCGCCAAGTTTCACTATGTTATATAGTACAGGTTCTCTTATGTTCTGAGTCCTCACTGACCTTGAAAGGCTAGGGCCAAAATGTTGACTGTCCTTGCAGCCCTTCTTTTTCTCTAACTTTTAGTCTGCAAATGTTAACCCTGTCTAACTAGGGTTTTCCTTTAAATGTGATCTCTTTCTTTTCTCTAGTGACATTTAGTGTACTGTGTCTATGCTGAATTTCTGGGATCTTGATTATTGTATGTCTTCGTGTGTTTTTAATTGGGCTGATGTTATTTGGCATTCTATATGCTTTAGTTACCTGAATGTCATATTGCTTTCCCATACTTGGGAATTTTTCTGCTGTTACTTTTATTATTTTTCTGCCCATATTTTATATCATTTGTATTGATTCCTTCTTTTTCACTGATGCCTATTAATCTTATGTGGTTCACCTTTTGTAGCTGTTGAATTATTTTTTCCTGCATCATAGTTGCTTTTAAGGGAACTTTTCTTACTTTTCACTAGCTGCAATAGTGTCTTCAAGGTCTATCTTCACTATCATTCAAATCATTTTGCCAACTTGTGATGGAGGTTTTAATTTCCTCTGTATCTCTTTGAATCTGCTTCATGTCTTCTATTTCTTTCCTATATTGCTCTTTCAAAGATTCCACCATTTTTCAATTCTCATCTATGTTTTTATCATTGTCCCTTTAGAACTTGGTAACTCCATTATTTTAGATGTTACTTCTTTTTTCATTTCAGAGATTATTTATGATCTGACTTACTGTATACCTTTCTGAATTTATTTATTTACTTCAGATGCTATTATTTCAAAGATTTCAGGTGTGTGATTCCCAATTTTTTCTGTGCTAGTATTTCCTGCATTTTTTCTGGGTGTGCTGGGGACTGAGATTGCATTTTCCTCCTTCACTTTGTCATTTTGTATAGCACTGCTTCTGACCTTTGGTGTAGAGCTTTGGTGCAGTTATTGATATAGCAATACTATATAACTTAGCACTTACTGATATTCTTGCCCAAGAAAGATTATGTGGTTAAAGTAGTTACAATTTTGTATTGATAGAAGTACAATTAGCAACACTAATAATTGTGGTGATATTTTGAAGTTGACAATCTTTTTTAATAATGGTTTTGCATTTTAGACCATAAGAGCAAACAGTATGTCTGTGTAGCTAAGCAGACATCAAATTGGGAATTTTTATTTAAATGTGTTCCCCTAAATTGTGTCTGATTTCCTCCTCTTTATTTACACGGGGTCTTCTAGGCAGACTAGTTCATCCCATTTACCTGTTGTACCCTCTCTTTATCAAGAAAGAGTGAGGATGCTTTTAGAGATCTGGTTCTAGCAAAGTGTCTCAGCTTTCTGGGGTGGATCTACAAGATCAAACTCATCCATATGGACCTTGCTTTGGTCTTGCTGCTGTGCTCCACTTCTTCCTGCTGCTGCCCATATAAGTGAACACATTGTGCCCCTTTGGCAAGATATTTAGCTCCTGGATTAGCTGGTTGGGTTTGGCCCCTGCCCCTTTCCAAGGAGTTCTGTTATAGAGTTCCACACCAGGCCTATCTGATGGAGGAGGTTGCAGTGAGTGATCAGATGGTCCCACAAATGCCAGGCCAAGGCACTTGCTGGAAAGGGAACCAGAGAGTGGGCACAAGTTCTCACTCACATGTCCTTGCAGTTTTTCTTTTTTGTGGTATCATAAATTGAACTCAGAGCCTTGTGCTTGCCAGGCAAGCACTTATTCCACTGAGATATCTCCCCAGCCCCTGTACTTGCATTTTTGATGTTATTCTTAAAAATACCAAAATTGTCATTTATAACTTTTATATCATTTATTCACATAGTTGAGTCTCACATAATATTCCAAATAACAGTATAATGAAAGAATTAGTTTCTTTTCCCACCTTCACTATTCTAAGTATAAGGCCACTCTCCTTCACCTTATTTTGCAGTCATTTATTTAAATTGATCTTTCTTAAGCACTTTCAACATGGCAGATTGTGGTACATGACAGAGGATCCAAGCAAAGAAAGGCATTGGTTCATGCCCTTTAGAAGCCCTTTCAATCTGAGATGGATACGGAACACATCATTTCACTGTCATTTTCTTTGTTGCCACTGCTACTGGCAGCTTCTTCACAAGTACTCAAAAATAGGGATTAAGTTTTTTATTTTATAGGATGGTTTCAGCCAGGAAGTGAGAAAGCTGAGATTGGTGTATGGATAGGAACACGTATCTCTAAGGCAGAGAGCTGTTCACATCTTCAGGAGAGGTTAAGGATAAGGACATTGGATTGGAAGATCAGGTCAGTACCCGATTAGGAACAGAACTGGAAAAGTGAACATAGACATGGCACAAATATTTATTTGCCCAGCCAGAACCTGGAGAGTCTCGGAAGCAAAACAGTTGTAAGAGAGGACCAACTAGTGGCACCAGCTGGTGGAACATATTTTATGCAGAATGTTACCTGTTGCTTTAGATTTCAATGTCTTCATCTTTTCTTAAAAATAGAATAGCAGCAGAAGTCATCTGCATGTGTCCTCTGCTTTGAAGCAGCCATGGCTCATGCTCAGTCACCATAAACAGGAATTCTTGCCTTGTCCTGATCAGATTTGAAGAATGAGGGTCAAAAGCTTTAAAAGCCAGCAAGACTTCTGCAATCTTGGTGCAATTTTCTCTATATAAAGTTTAGATTAGCCAAAAAAAAAAAAAAAAAAAAAAAAAAAAAAAAAAAAAAAAAAAAAAAAAGGGTACTGCCTCTTTCTGCCATAAAATCCTAAAGTTATGTTAATCTAAGATATGTTGACTAGAGTCTAGGACGATGAACCATAGCTTTTAATGTGATTCTATTGCTAAAGAAGGGAAGAGAGGGCCCTGGACTCAGGTTATTTGCAATTTTACACCTGTGCAGTCTCCCCTACTCCTCATTTTGTGCTCAATTACTCAGTCCCCTTCCAGTTTGAACAGCTGCAGGGGAGGTTCTTCTTTTGGTTCTAAAGTTCTTGTAACCCTCAGGACAAATTCCAGATGGTGGGTGGCCTAGCCTTATTTGTTTTTTCTTTGGCTGAAGCTCCTGTAGCACCACTCCCCAGGTCTGGATCCACAGGCATTTGGCCTCTCCAGCAGCTGGTCAAAGGGCATGAAACACAACCAAAAGTGCAGGGGAGCAGCCCACAGGGAGAACTTTGAGCACTGAGTGATATAGAAACATAAGGAACCAGCAGATGAAATATCACTACTGGCCCCCTTGCAGTTCTTACACTTCACTTTTCCAGGTGGCTTCTCTGCAACTTAGAGATGGTGCTGTGTTCTCACAGGAAGCTGACTAGTGTAGAGTGGCCTAAAGCATCGTGTGCTTTCTCCTTTCTTCCTTGTCTCACTTCTTCCTTTTCCCTCACACACTCTTCTCCCTACTCACATCTTTTCTTTCTTCTTTCTTTCTTTCTTTCTTTCTTTCTTTCTTTCTTTCTTTCTTTCTTTCTTTCTTTCTTTCTTTCATATGTATTTAGTGCAGGGTCTACAGGATCTCACTACACATATCAGACTCATAGTGACTTTTCTGTTTTCAGTCTTTCAAGAGCTGGAATTACAGGTGCATGCCACCACACCCAGTTTCAATCTGTCTCACCATGCTCTGGGGGCGGGGCTAGCACAACATGCCTGGATGGAACACCTGTTCCTGCATTTGCCTAAGCAAGCGCTTTAATCCACTGAGCTATCTTGCCATTCTGTTACACTCTTTTTAATGTGAATATGATTTTTTTATCACTTTGTGGGATTGAATAGTGACATAAAGTGTAATGTTGAACTTTCATCGATTTTAAACACATAAATATTACCTGGGCAGACTTTTCTTAGGTTTGGGCCACCATCAGGAGTACACTGAGTGGCTGGGGGGCATAGATGCTTCTTGTGGTTCTGGAGGCTGGAAGTGCAGTCAATCTTACAGCTTCTTTGGGTTCTTGGAGAGAGCCTCCTAAGGCCTTCTTTCATGTTCGCATTAAGAGAAGATGAGGGAGAGAATAAATTAACCTCATATTTTATCTTCCTTTTATGAGGGTTTGGACCCATTAAAGCCCATTCCCACTACTTCATCTCAAGCTAATTATTTCCCAAAGGCCCCATCTCCAAATTCCATCAAGTGTTACAGTTTCAGCAATGAATTTTGTGGGAACATAAACATTCAGTCTATAGCTCAGACCATCTATTTGAACTTTTATAAAAATAACAGATTTCATCTTTAACAACACGTTATATGCACATCTCCATTAGCAATGATATTGAACTAACAGAACAGCTTTATTTGTCTACTAGGTCCTAGTGACAATGGGTGGGAAGAAATGGATTTGAAGACCAACTATTTCTTGCCTGAATCTCTTAGAGAAATGTGTTGTATATTATGGGAATGCTAGTTTTAAGCCAGTGAATATCAATGTCAGGGAGGGTGACATAAAAATGTTCATAATTAGAACACTAGACACACTGAAACAAAATTTTTGATGGGAGTGGACCTTGTGTATTCCCAGTCATTCACATCTATCCTTCCAAAATATGCCATTGGAGAAATGCAGAAAACACAGGCATTATACTGATGTGTAGCACCATTAAAGCAATCCTCTGGGTATTTCCATCAGAATCTAACATCTACATGTTTTGTCAGCATTTTCAAAAATGGAAATGGCATCAACAGAGGGCAACTCCTCTGGCATAAACTCTTCACATATGCCCATGCTCAATGGGGTGTTTTCAAATTAAAATAAGACCCCTAAAGCAGAAACTAACATTCTACTAGATGAAGGAAGTTAAGGGTCTTGACTGCTGAGAAATCTTTGAAGAACTTTCTGAGGTATGTAGTATTAGTGTAACCACATTGCCAATTTTAGTTCCTGATGAATAACTTAAAATGCCTTTTAGACACAGTAAATTAAATCCCTGACTCTCACCCTCTGTGGACTTAGAAGGAAAACCAGTTTTCACATATCAAGTCCACTGCTTTCTATCTTGTAATGACAGAGTTTTCAGCACTAATAAAATATTTCTTCCTCTCTGATTTAATCCCAGCTCCAAGTTTACTTTACTGAAGCTTTTCTTTGGCAGCTCATTTCCTTCCCCAGTTATTTGTTATGAAGACCAATGGGAAATGAATAATGTATGAATTATAAAAACGACCCCTTTTTAATTCCCTCATTATGGCTTACTGTGTTTTTAGGAGCATGTGTGTTAGTGGAGTATTTGCAACATTCATGACTGGAACTTATGATTTATGAGCTCTTAATGGTACACTAATTATCATCACACTAATTATTAATATTGTACCCTGAAGACATTTTGTTCTACATTCTAGGCAAGAAGAATGCTCTTAAAAGTAATATTAGGCCACTTCCAAGACAGGCATGGGAAGTAAAGGTAGAACATGGGTCCCTGGCTTTGATGTGTGGATGGTATATCAGAAGTTATTTGTCACATAAAATGGCAGTCCTCCTAATATTTAAAATGTTAATGACCTTATGGAGAAGACAAAAGGTTTACATTGTCTAACTAGAAATTTCAAAATTTGTAATCTTACTGTGGAAATGAAATATTTTATGTAAGGACTAAATTTAATATACTAAGTTGACCAACATTTTAGAAAGGGCAGCTTTCTTTGTTGGTGCTAGAAGAGAAAATGTAAGAATTAAATAGATTATATGGATTTATTTGAACCAGTGTAGAATGGAGGACTGCATTTATAGAAAATTCTAATTGACTCAGTAACTTGAATGGATCATTTTTAGCAGATTTAAAAAGAATTTTTCTGACCCACCTTATCAACATAATTTGCTTAAATGTCCATAAAATTTAGTTTATCACTTAATTTTTCTTTATTTAATTATACATGAAGCTAAATTTTTCAATTTACAATATTCTTCACGTTTTGAAAATCTTCATCTGATGTACTTTATCAGATTCCATATTCTCCTAATCTTCCTTTGCTTTTTTTCTACCAGGACCTTGCAGTTACCAGGCAGGTGGTGTGCTACTGAGCGCTGTATTCTCCTAATTGATTGCATACTCAGGAGATTATGTTTAAAATCTTTAGGATGTAGTTCCACTTTCTCAGATTATTCTTGTTACTCTACTTAATAATATGTTATATGAATATTATTCATATGGATGATTCCACTAAATTTAATAGCTATTGCCTAGTTTTCTTAATATAAAAAAAAATCTATAAGCTCCTCTTATAAGAAATTACTTAGGGGCCAGCCAGATACCTCATCAGACTAAAGTGCCTGTTTATGCAAGCTGAGTGACCTGGGTTTAATTCCTGGCATGCCATATCAACCCACCCCAGGGGCATGCTAAGATGGCAATTGAGACTGGGCATGGTGGCGTGTGTCTGTAATTTCAGTGCTTGGGGGAATGAAAACAAGAGGATCACTATGAGTACAATCTGTGTACTGAGACCATGTATAAATCATTAAAAAAGGAAAAGAAAAAAATTACTTATAACTTCATGAAAGTTAGGAAACTATATTACCTTATCATAGGTGAGTACGAGAAATAGATACAAATTCCTGTATCTATGTATAATATTCAGGTTAAATTTTCATTAACTTTTTGAGAAATGCATTTTCAAGAATAATTAAATTATAATGTAATAAAATGTTAAATAATTTATTAGCTGCAGAAGTTAATTTTCTCACCACTCACTAGAACGAAGAAATGAAAAAGACACAAAAACTACTCATGTTTCTATTATCAAATATAATCCTTGTAATTTTTGCTACATCTATTTGTATACACCCAATTAATTTGTTACATCTGATCTTTTATCTGCACATAGCCTATGTGTATTTCTAATAGTAAAATATTAAAATATATTGTGGAGTTCCATTTTAACCTATTACTAATGCACTAAATGTTTTCTACTAATTAATTTTTTGATCTTTATTTACATACTAAACATGTTCATGACTAGGAAATATTACAAGTGTGGCATGTAAAGAAATGTTCACATAACGAAGTTTGGAGATTCCTCCTATACAGCAACATCTTTAATAGATTCATTGCTAATATATGTCATTTGTATCTCTCTTGTACAATGTTTCTGTATTTCTTTAACTCACTTTCTACCTATTATTATGGTTGTTTTGAGGCTCCTTGATATAGTATGGAAAGGTGTCAATGAAGAAAATGCAAATTAAAACCAAAAGATAACCCTACACAAAATGGTTTATATTAAAGGAAAAAATAGTGACATTGTCAAGTCCTGAGGAGGATATGAAGAAAACGTATTATTTTTTCTAATAACAATGATAGTCATTCTCTAGAAAACAGTTCCATGCTTTCTTTCAAGATTAATTATGTTAATCATGTAAGGATAGGCCAGACAGCTCAGCAGATGAAAGCGCCTACTTAGGCAGACACGGGGACCAGGGTTTGAGCCCTAGTGCACTGTGCTGCCCACTCCCCCTTCCCCAGGTGGGCTGAGACAGCAACTGAGACTGAGTGCGGTGCTGCGTGCCTGTTACCCCAATGCTTGGGAGGCTGAAAACAGGAGGATGACTATGAGCTCAATCTGTGTCGCGAGACCCTGTATACCCTGTACCAATATATATTTTTTAAAAAGACAAAATCATGTAATTATTATCATGTAACCCAGTGTTGGCATTATTGGACTCTGATCTCAGCATGAAAACCTACATTCACACAAGGACCTAAATGCAAATGTTCCACAGAGCCTGAGTCATAATAATAACTGGACTCATCCCAGTTGTGCTGCAGCAAGTTGATGGCTAAATACATGCGGTGTATTTGTCTCATGGAATACTATTCAGCAGCAAGAGCAAAACACCTATGCTATATACCACAATTTGGATGAGTCTCCGAATAAATGGGCCAACTAAGAAAAGTCAATCCCAGAAGGTTCCATAACATACAGTTGCATTCGTACATTATGAAAATGACAAGTTTAGAAATGGACTAAAAGTTAGGGATTTCAAGGAAGGAAACAGGCCTGGAGAAGGGAGGAAAGTGGTTGGTTATTGTTATTAAAGGGCAACAAAAGGTATCGTCTGTCGAAAAATTAACTATTTGAAGTCTTGAGTTTAGCAGTGAAGATGTGAATCTATGAAGTGATAACATTTTTGGTGGTTGCATGCTATGATCCCCCACACTAAACCACTCCAACCCTCCTTACCAATTTGAAGGAGCAGGTGATAATAGCCAGAGCACATAAAACTTGGTCTATGAGAAATTTTCAAAGTGTGAGAGCTATGGAAGTATGAAAGGCAAAAGCCAAGAAAATTTTATCCATTTCCACGTCTGACCAGGGAACCACAGATGCATAGAATAGAAACCCCAGGAACAAATGAAATAGAAGCAAGAGAGGCAGCAATCCTTAAAATTCAAAATTGCTGCTAGTAACATGTATGAGTTTACTGTGTTGTTTTATTGTGTTCTTCAAATGACACATAGCTTCAACACAGAGAAAATAGAACTGTCATGAATGAGATATAAGGAATATAGAATTGTATCCAAAAAATACCAAACAAACAAAAAAACCCTGAAAATTTAAAGGGAAAAAAAAAACACGCACACAAAAAGCAGAAATACAAGAAACACAAAAAACATGAACAGAAAACCTGATACAAAGTCTTGCCAGGTATTTGGTTGACAACCAAGTTTTTCAGGCACAGAGAACTCCCAAGGTTAAGCCACAGAAGCTCTATAATGAGGGAGACTATTTTCACATTTTGACTCTAAAACAATTAAGTTGTCTGCTAGGACAAAAATAAATAAATAAAATCAATCAATGTTCATCATGATATATCAGTCATTGAAATGTATAATGTACATTTAATTTCAAACCAAAACATTACATAAAAGTATAATTTTTCAATAGCAAGATGTTTAAATTTCAAGAACTCAGTATTGGCTTCCTGTTCAAATTCTAGTCAGTGTTACTTATCATATTAACAATAGTGTAATGGAGGAAACTTTTTTGGTTATCTAAAAGTAGGAGAAAAATATAACATATCTGTCATTCATTCATAATAAATACCTCAGGTAACTGACATTAGGAAAATATTTTCTCAACTTGGTCATTGTGAAAAATCTATAGTAAATATACTTAATAAAGGTCTAAATGTGTTTTTATCTAGTGTTTGAAATAATTCAAAATTATCTAATTTTAGCATATCTATCTAAAATAATGCCAAAAATGCCTGGAGACCCATGTCAGGGTAATAAGAAAATAAATAAAATATATCCAAACTGTAGAAGAAGAAAACTGTCTTTGTTGGATAATGACATTTTTACATATGCAGAAAACCCTTGGAAATACATTTAAAGGCCATAAAAATGAATGGATTTATAACTTCCTAAGGCACAAGGTCAACATACGTGAGAAAACAACACTGTATCTAAGACCACTTGTGACCAATTGGAAAGTAAAGTTAGAGGCACAATTGCACTTAAAATAGCACAATAATAAGTAGAGTCTTAAGGAATAACTTAACAAAGATGTGGGATACCTGTTTACTAAGTACTACAAGCTTTGCTGATATTGAATTAACAAAAAAACCTAAACAAATGGAGAGATACTAAGCTCACAGATCAGAAAACTCAGCACTGTCAGTGAATCTCTTCTGTAATTAATACATGGCTATAATACAGTTTGTGGACAATTCCATGTGGATTTATGCAGAAAGTGACAATCATTTCAAACAAATGACCTGAAATTTCTAAACAATATTGAAAATGAGGTGAAAACTTGAACTAAATGACTTCCAGACAGTGTAAATCTACAGTGAATAAGACAGTGTGATCATATTGAACAAAGATCAAAACTATCAGCGAATGGACTTCCATCAAAAGTGTCAAGTTCAATTGGTAAAAGTTGTTTTTCCAACATGGTGCTAGTATATTTAATGTTGTGGTTAAAATTGTGTCCTCTTGTATGGTACAGTATAATTCCCAGAACCTGTGACTGTTTTTGAATACAAGACTAAGAGAAACTAGTGTTACAGATAGAATTTAATTTGCTAATCAATTGAGCTTATTTACATTGGAATATTGTTCTGGATTATTTACATGGGCCCAGTGTACTTCCAAATGTCTCTGAAAGGAGAGGGAGGCATAAGAAACACAGAGAGAGTGATGGCAAGAGAGAGTGAGCACAAGGTGCAGCAGTTGTGGTTCACATTGCTGGCTTTACAGATGGAAGGAGGGAAGCACAAATGAAGCTGGCCTCCAAAAATTAGCAAGGCAAGAAAACAGATTGCTCTCTAGGACTCCAAAAGGACACAGACCAGCTGACAACCTCGTTTTGATTTCTTCAGATGTATGTTATCATCTTACTTACAGAGCAGAAAGATAATAAATTTATAATAGTATAGGACGTATGAGAAGAAAAAAGGAATAAGTTTTGATTTCCCATTGCACAACAGGGTGAATAAAGTTTACATTAATATATTATGTACATCAAATTTGATTTTAAATGCATTTACTATAAAGACATGATAAAATTTTGAGATTATGGATATAATTGCCTTTATGTATCACTATATAATGTGTGTATCTGTTACCTCATAAATGTGTATGATTTTTATGTGTCAAAGAAAAGAATGACAAGGAAATAAAATCA
>PVKA01010620.1:0-39040 GCA_004027165.1 Ctenomys sociabilis
AAAAAAAAAAACTGCTCCTAAGCAGAAGGCCCATGGGAAGGGCTCACCGTGGGACCTGCCACGGACAGAGGCTGGGGCAGGGGAGACCGAGGTCCAGTCAAGGACAGAAATTCAGCCAGCATTTCTGGTGGGCTGGCAGGAGCAGGGTACAAAGATGACCTAGGACAGGACAGGACAGGAGGCAGCACCCCGATGGGAAGGCATCGCTTTAGCAAGCCGAAGGGATCAGGAGACATCAGGCAAGCAGGTGGTCAGGTACCAGGGAGCTCCGTGTAGGCTCCCTGTGGGTGGGGCTAGCCCGTCTCAGGCTGATCTTACCTGGGCTGGCAGTTCCCAGGCTCTGTCCTCAGCAGCCCAACACTTAGAGGGAGCAGGATGACCCTGTTTCTTTTTCAAAGTGCTTTCACTGCGGTGACTCACACATAGGATTCACCAGGGAGGTATCAAGCTTCCACCCTATTCCAATTCCCTCCCTCTTGGGTCTGGAGGGAGCTTCTGGGGAAAGGAGGGGGCAGGCTTGTCCTTGGACCAGAGACCCCTTTATGAGGCCAGGAGCTGGCACTGCCAACCTTCAAGGTCTGTGGCGGTCCCTGATATCCCTGATGGGTGGCTGAGTGACCTGCAGCCAGGCCAGGCCACAGGACACTGTGGTGGGCAGGAGAGGGAAGGGGTGCTAGAGTAGGAGGAAGTCTTTGCAGTTATCTCCCAACCCTGGAGGGCTTTTCAGTCAGACCCTGTTTCCCTGTACCTAGCACCCAGCTAACTCATCTCTAGGCAGATCCACCATCTGGATTTCCCTCTTTGCTGAGTAGTTGCAATGCTCTTGGCTGGAGGTTTCCTTCTCAGGACCTGGAGCCCAGCTTCCTGGAAGACAGCTGCCCTTCAGGGGAGGGATATACATCCCCCCACCCCCAGTACTAGCCCAGCTCAAGTTTGGTGCTGAGAGTGCTGGTATTGGCTATGTGTCAGGCTGCCCCGGATGAGGGGCATCTTCCATCCACTGAGTCGGCGGGGGTCCAGGTGCTAGCTAGGTGCTTGTGGGGGCCAGGTCCAAGTCCCCAGGCTCCCCTTGCCCATGCTGCATTGTCTTCCTCCCTTACGCACTGTTTGTCTCCCTTTACTTTTCCAACTCCACTCTGCATTGGTGTGGGGAGGGAGCGTTTGATATTCATAATCTGGTTCAGAGAAGGTCCCGAAGCCCTGAGTCACTGTATAGTTTCCATGGAAACAGACTTGTTCAGTGGACTTGGTGTAGCGCGCAGTGGTGGTGAGGGAGAAGGGAAACCTATAGTAAAACCGGGCTCCACAAGTGTGGCAGCAGTTGACACCACTCCCTCCCTGGGTAAGATGAGGGGTGGGCCAGGCTCTGCCCTCCCTGAGGGAGGGGCTGCCTCTCCCCATTCCAGAGGGTCTGTCTTTTGGAGCCACCTGGCAGGCAGCCTGCACCTTCTGGCTAGGTGCTTCCCCTCAGTGCCTCATTTCCTTTTCTGTCCAACCAGGACTGTGACAGCATTTATCTCCTGGGGCAGTGAAGGTCAAATATGTTAATATGTGGAATACACACACAACAGTACCAGAGCTAGCACTCTGTGAGTGTGGAGGCCACCCATTAATCAGGGCACTGGTTCACCTGGCCCTCCCCTGTCCCAGCAGGTGGTCCTGGCATCTGTGGGCTGGCTCCCAACAGCACCCGCCTTCCCCCACTGGACATCGCATCCATGTTTTCCCACAGAGCCTGTGTTTCAGATTTCCCAGGGCCGGCACTGAGCTAGGCAGCCCTTGTTCAGAGCCTACCTCCCCAGCAACTGGTGGGGAGAAGCTCTCCAAGTCCAGCTAGATGGGTGGCTTCTGCTGGAGTCCCTGGGGGAGGCTGGGTCACAGAGTTCCTTACGCTTGGGCTAGAGGGAAAGGGACAAATGAGGACCAGGCAGACACAAGGTCCTCTTGACGGAGGGATAGGATTGGGTGGGGGAGGCTGCCTGCCCTTATTGGGCAAGGCTGACCCATCTGAAATCTCTCTTGAGGGTCAGCCAGAGGCTGGGCTTCCTCCTGTACCCCTGGATGGGGCCTCTGTGGCTCACATGCTGCCCACATGCCCTTCAATCTGGGCAAGTATGGAGCTCTAGCCGCCGGGGCAGGGAGACCCTTACCCCACAGTGCCTGTCCCCAGCATCTCAGGGCATGGCCTGGGGAGATCTGGGGTGACAGTGATAACCTAGGCTGCTGTCCCTCCCTGCCATCCTGTGGCCCTAGCTCTGAGCTCCCAAAAGCCCACCTCTGTCACTGCCAGCTGCCAGAGCAGCTTACCCCTGGACTTCCTTCTATTTTATAGATGGAAAAACTGAGATTCCTGGGCTTTGCCTGTTTGGCCACAACCTAAGCTGGCTGTGGCCTCTCCCCCGTCGGCACCTGCCTTGGGGATGCCCTTCTTTTATGGGGCTCTCCAGGCAACTCTGGCTGTTGCCTGGCAGGTGGCTCCCCTAAACACATGTGCACGCACACACACACACACACACACACACACACACACACACACACACACACACACACACACAGAGCCGGCTGTTTCCTGCCAAGGTTCTTCCCCCCTCCCCCGTCTCTCTGGACCGCTTTGCCATCCTCATTGCTGTTCGCAACACCTTCCAATTTAATATCCTCTGCAAATTTCATTAGCGGACTGTTTACTCCTCTCTCAGGATCATTAATGAAGATGTGAGATAAGATGTGACCAAGCACTGCGCTTGGCAGCCCTCTCCCACACCTGGGCCCTGCTGCCCAGCCCTTCCCCCAGGGACCCTTGGGGGCTGCTCCCTCCTGCCTTTAGGGCCCATGACAAGTGCTTAGGGCCAAGTCTGTTTGAATTAACTTTACGAGATTACTTGGGGTACTGTATCAAATGCTTTGCTAAAAATCAAGATATATTACCCTGCCTGCATTTCCTTCATCTACCAGTCTTGTAATTCTATCAAGAAAGCTATCAAGTTTGTCAGGCATGATTTGTTCCTTATAAATCCCCATGGTACTGCATGGGGCACAGGGTTCCCACGTTTTCTAAATGTTTAGAGATTCCCTCTCGTGTTTGTGGCTTGATTAGAGCTGGAGGACTGGGCTAGGAATTATCTGGAAAGCTGTCTGCTTCCTGGGGATGAGGAGGAAGGAGCCCCTTTGCTTCTCTTCAGCGACAGTGAGTGGTTTAACACCTCTGCCCCTCGCTGGAGTCCCTGCAGTGTGCTGGGTCCTGAACTCTGGGTGCTGGGCCAGGATGGGTAGAAAGGTCCCTGGTGCTGTCCTTCAAGGCTCCTGCAGGGCAGAGGAAATGACACGCAGGTCTGTGGCCTCTGCCATTCTGGAGGTCTCACTAATTGAGTGATGGCTGCAGAGCAGACGCTCTGCTGGGAGCTTCCTATGCCTGACACGCTTTGAGCCTAGGGTGTGGGTGTGGTGTCCCCTCCTCCTCAGCACAGCAAAGCTGCCCGACACTGCTCACTATAGCCAGGCACATCTAGACGGAGGCGAGCTGGGGCGGTGGCAGCCCCGGTGTTGCAGGAGGTCCAAGTGGGGAAGGAAGGGATGCTTAGAGGTGCAGGTGGAACGCGGAGGGGCGAGGACCTCGCCCACCACGGGCACCGCCAGCTTCTGTTCCCTGCTTGTCCTGCCCGAGCCTCTGGTGGGCGATGTGGTGGGGCTCGGGCTGAGGGTTTCTGTTCCGTCTGCAGAGCTGCTCGCCCCCTTGCCACAAGCCTCATTGGGAATCTTCCTAGTGCTTCTTACCTGGGGACAGATGGGTGGCAGCCTGCTACAGGCATGTCACTGACACAGCAACAGGCTGGCAAAGAGGTCTGGGCCCTACTCCAGATGACTTCTAGCTGGGCGGCCTACTGGCATGGGAGGGGGCATTTCTGGCTCCTTAGCCATGAAGCCCCTCCAGCCTCCCTGTACTTACCTAGCCCAGATGGGCTCTGATGGGGAGGGGAGTGGCTGTGGGCTTCTGCTTATAGGAGCCTGCTGGCCCCAGGTTCACATCTGTTCCTGATAATCTTCATTCTTGTCTCCCTGCGGGAAAGATGAGTCCCTTAGAAGTAGAGATGCCATAGATCTTTCCACATGCCAGAGGACTAGCAAGGGCCACAGGTCACCAGGCACGGTTGGTAGCTTCTGGGTGAGCTGCTGTACGGTCAAAATGGGCATTAGTGTGCTGGGGAGCCTGGCGGTCACCCTGGGCCTGGTGCCTCTGCCCCTCTTGTCTAGTATCCCTATGCCGGTTGGTGTTCTTGCTCCTGTTGCCTGGGCTTTAAAACTCTGTGGTTAGGGCCAGCACTTGGGAGTGCTTAGTGCTGAGTTAGAATCCCAAACTGCTTGGATGAGTATCCCTAGGCTTCACAGGGAACGTAGCCATGCACTGGCACAGGACAAGCAGCTCAGGTGTGTGTCTGCACCTGCAGCCTGCTCCGCTGCGTAGGATTCAGGGTCCCATCCCTCCCACATCCCCTGGGGCCAGGTGGGGCTTGTGCCGCTGGCTGGAGCCTGGAGACTTGGGAGTCAGGGACAGATGGTCGTGCCCTTGGCTGCAGGCAGTGCTGTCTGGGCTCAGCCCCTGTTGATGTTTTCTTCTCACCCCTGAAGCTGGGATCTGGGCTTAGGGCCTCAGTACCATTCCCACTTGGCTGTGGCTCTGAGTGAGTGCTGGGGGGTGCAGGAAACCAGAGCCTTTCCACCTAGCACGGGGCAGAAGAGTCCCATCCACCTCAGGCCAGTTCAACAGGAAGCAGCCTTGTGACTCATCTCCCAGGAGCCGGGCACACTGGGGCCTTGTATTGAGGCTGGGAGGTGAATGACTGCGGGCACTCCGGTAGAGGGATCTGGGTACATCTTCAGACTCTCAACATTTCAGGTCATGTCTGCTGTGGTGTGCCCAGCTCTATTCTGAGCTTCAGGCATCACCAGGTGCCTGTCCCACAGTCTCCTTGGGGACACCCGTGACATGTCCTCCATCCCATTTGGGGACCACAGGCCTGTAGGGGTGAAGCGCTTTGCCTGGAATTTCTGGCCGTGAAGCACCAGCACAGAGGGTCACACCTATGCTCTGCACTGGGTACCTGGCCACCAGCTAGGCCAGGCTCCTCCTCGAGTGTTTGTGGGTGGCCTCTTAAGGAAGTTTGAGGTGTCAGGTCCCTCAGGGTCTTTACTGTGGATGCCAGAATGGCCAACAGGCTGCCCCGTAGTTCTGCTGAGGGTGCAGATGTGGAGGATGTCCCAGGGCATCCTTCAGTATGGTCATCATGGAAACCATGGCAGTAAAGCTGTCCTTCCAGCAGGGTGAGTCCATGTGGGGTCTTTGTGGCCCAGGGTCTCTTGAAATTGTACCGCGTCACCCTGTCCATGTTGGTGTGGATCCTGTAGCACCTGTGGTTCAAGTGGAGGGGCTGTGACCCCAGAGGAGTGTTGCAGCCCCCGTCGTCCCGAGCCTGTGAGGTTGCACTCCTGGACTGCGCACACTGGAGGGTGCCCTAGGACATGGGCCTGCGGCTTGTCTGTGGTATTGTTAGGTGTGAGATCTTCCAGACGCAGCTCAGCTGGCAGCAGCTCTGGAGACTTCTTGGGAGGAAACTTGTGCAAAATACTCAGGCACCTCTCTAGCCAATAAGCTCTAGTCTTTTTCCCGTGGATCCTGTGGAACTTGCAAGTGCTTCTCTTTTCCCACTGACTGCCAGGAAGCTCTGACCCTTGTGCAGCCGGCGGGCCATTGTTCCACGCCCTTGTTTCTGCTTCCTTTAGACTTCCTTGCCTCATTTGCATCACCTAATTTTCCTAGGAAAGAAAGAAATCTTGCTGTTCTAAGTTTCTGAGCCTTAACTAAACAAACATCTATGGTGATGGCTCCTGTGGACCTAGGATTAAGCACTGCCTCCTGCAGTCTCTGTCTGAGTCGACCCCTTCTCTGTCCAATTCCCTGAACTTTACTCTGATTCTTGGCACCCCAGAGCCTTGGGGGCCCCTCCATCCGGGTTCTTGAGTCTGCTCAGAGAGACCACATTGGGTTTCCTTTTTCTCTATTCTCCCTCCCCATCCCCTTGGAATTTATAAGAGTTCTGGGAGGAGAGGCAGCTGTTCCTCCATAGCACCAGCTTCTGCCCTGTCCCAGGGGTCTCCAGCCAACTGCTGCAAGCAGGGAGAGCCCAGCTGTAGGGAACTGGGGACACCTTGTAATGGGGGAGGAGACAGCTCGTAGGCAGTGCCCTGGGGACAGGACAGGAAGGGCCCCACCCTGTCATCAGTCACCTCTCCAGCTCTTGTGTGAAGTGGCTTCAGTCTGCCTCAGAGGTAACGAGCCCAAAGGGAGCCAGAAGCTCCACATGACCTGTCTCCCCCTGCACCCCTGCGTGGCACACAGTTCCTGGTCTTGTTCCCAGTGGTGTTTCTGCAGGTATATAAATATTTGTGCATACTTCTTGTAAAACCAGAAGTGATGGCAGGTATCACACCGCACTCCTGGCCCTGGCTGTTCTGACACTACAGGTTAGGTTCTCCTTCGTCCTCCGTCGGAGCATCCCTGGAGCCCTCCCTGCTGCAGGGTAGGGGCTCCTGATTAGTGAAAGGGTGGAGGTGGAGGGACAGAGGGTGAGCTGTCCTCAGCTTCAGGAGGTCTGGAAGCCTCTAAGTTGTGGTGTAACTTTGTGGGCACAATGGCATTTGTGGGGTGAGGAATTGTGTTTGTTAGGGGTCTGTGGCTCAGATAAGGTACAGAGCTGCCCCTGGGTCGCTCTGTGGATTCCCACAGAGCAGGGAGGGAGGCCAGAGCCACGGATCAGGCCAGAGTGGGGACACAGGCAGAGATGACTTGCTCTGGTCCCCCTTGCAAGATGCCTGAGTGAGCACCGCTGAAGTGGGTGCCCTGTCTGCCACCAGGGTGGCCCTCGTGTGAAGTGAGATAGAGAAGCCCGCTGGTCAGAGCTTGGGGCCGTCTGCTCCCTGCATCACAGGCAGACCCAAGCCCTGAGGGGCAGGGTGAACCTCCACCACTCAGCCTGGGAAGGCGAGGCTGCTCCTGCGGGACAGAAACTTCTGTGTTCTTCCCCTCCTGAGTGAAGAGGCCTCGGATGGGGCGAGGCTGCCTGTTCCTGCTGGCTGTGGCCTGTGGCAGGGGAGTGCAGCACACCTCGCTGCTTCCTGCAGCCTTCTCCCTCCTGCTGGCGCTGGCTACGGCTCCTGCTTTCACTGGCCAGGAAAACTGCGGGCCGGGAGGCTGCACTACAACATCTGGCCACTAGGGGTCAGCGAGAAAGCCCCTGCAGGCAGCAAGAGGGGCTGGGAAGAAGGGAGGTGGGTGGCCGTCTGTGTCCTGTCAGAGTCAGGCTCGTGGGTGGGCTACAGGGTGATTTGTAATGAGACGCTTCCCCCAGAGAGAAAAGCAAAGCCTTAACGATGATACATTACCCTTGTGCTGGGCTCCGCCAGAACTAATTAGTCCTCCCAGCGGCCTTGTTATAATTACCTCCATTTTGCAGGTGAGAAAACAGAGGCCCAGAGAGATTATGAGATCTAGACCAATTCCCACAGCCAGTATGTGGGTGATCTGGGAGAGCCTGCACCTTAACTGAGTGTCTGGCATTGTCTAAATCCTTTAAGAAGCCTTTCAGTTCTTACAATCACTGCTGTGGGTGGGGAAACAGGCTTGGAGGCTGCAGGAGCGTTCCCCAGGCGTGTTCCTGCTCGGGGAACAGGTTGGAAGGTCCAGGGTGACCAACCAGAACTTGAGTTTTGCAGAATCAAGTTCTGTTCCCCTGCCTGGGGTGTCCATTGGAAGCTTGCGGATGCTGAAATTCGAGCTCTTTCCCGGGCATGGTGTTAGTTCATCACTTTCTGGCACATAGGAAGAATCCTGGGCTCCAGAGCCAAGGCGGGACCCACTGGAGGAGGAGGGGGAGGCCATGCGCAAGTTACTGGAAGCCCCAAAGGGGCCCTGGGTGCTGCCTTCCACCTGGGAGTGCAGGGGCATTGAGTGGTGTTTGGCAGTGGCCAGCGCTCCCTTGAGAGCGGCCAGACCTGGCCCTGGGGCTCTGGTTTCCAGGACAGACGCCTTCAGCATACCAAGGACGCTTGGCCAGCCCTGAACCTGGCTCTGCCAGGCTGGCAGGAGAGCAGGGCATTTCCAGGAGGGCCAGGCTTCCCTGTCTTCCTGGTCCAATACCCTGATTATGGCTCCCTTGGAGGTGGGGAGGGCCTAGGGCTGGGCTTCTGTCTCCCACCATGCCCAGCTGCACCTTGTGAACTGGTTCAGCCATCTTAGGGACTGATGTCACCAAGCAGAGCGGCAGCTCCTCCCAGTCCTGGCCTTACGCTTTGCTGGGCTGGGTGAGGGAGGTCTTAGGGCCACCGGTGGATGCTCCTCTTTGGCGAACTTGCAGATTCAAATGTTGCATCTTGGTGTCCAGATGCCAGGTGAGCATTGTTGAGAGTGGAAATAGGAGTGAACCAGTGAGTAGGTGCAAGAAGATTTGTGTGTGAATTTCACAGCATCTTTGTGTGGTGTGAGCTTAGGCTAGTCACCTCACTGCCTCAGCTTCCCCTCTGGACAATGGGCAGTAGTGACGTCAACTTCACAGGGTTGGCATGAATGGGGAATGTTTGCCCACAGAAGAGTGCATGCCTAGGGGCATTCTGGGGAATGCCTGAGAGACTGGCTTTCCCTGGCATAATTTTACCCATAAAGTCCCAGGCAGGACCTGCACCGACAGGAGAGCTGGGAAAGGTCTGGGACAAAAGCGTATCTAGTGCCACAGCATTGCAGCTCAGGGGCAGACCCCTCATAACCTAAAACCATCGCCCACACTTCCGTGGGTTGGCATTCCCTGCAGCTTTCTTGAATGGTGTTCATTCCCTTTTGTCTTGGGCACTTGGGCAAAGGAGCGGCCTGTACTTGGCAGGGGAGCCAGGTTCCCAGTCGAGAGGGCTTTCCTCAGTCCCTGATGGGGGCAGCATCCCTGCTGTCAGAAGCGAGGCTGGGTGGGGTGGGGTGGGGTTGAGAATGTGATTTTTTCTTTGACCTCAGTGAATCTGGGCTGTGCTTGGTTCTCTAATTTAAAACAAGACACTGGGACCTGCTCTGTTTCCTCCCTTGGGGCTGAGGCGAGGGGCCTGAGCCCTGGCTGGAGTCTGACCTGAAGGGACTGTGCTCTCTGCTGTTTCTTACCTGTGCATGTATAAAGATTTCCTCAGTTGCTGAGCCCTTGCTTCTCTCTCTGAGCCATGAGAGTGAGGGACAGCTTCTCCTATGGATGTGGGGGATACCATGTGCCTGGGCTCAGGGAGCCAGAGCCGCAGCACCTAGCAGTAGTGTGCCCTGTGGCTGCAAAGCCCAGGTGTCCCCCATCAGCTGGGAGTGGAGCCCACCCAGACCAGACAGCAGAGAGAAGGGTCACGCTCTCTCTCGCCCCTATTGACACCTGGCTTTTTCTCCCTGGGTCCGCGAATCCAATGTGCGTTTGAAGTTCAAGTATAGTTCAGCTGCAGGAACAGAAAGTCTGAGAAAAGTGGGGTCTCTTGGGGAGGGTGCGGCGGAGCAGGGGCCCTGGGAGCCTCCCTTCTGTTTGGGTTACAGCAGCCGATGGTCGCAGGCCTGCTCTCTGGGCCAAGTGGCTTCTGTGCAGAGTTCTTGGGGGAAATAGATCAGGTAAAGATGTGGTGCTTTGGAAGAGCATGGTAGGTGATGGCAGAGTCACTGCCTCCATCTGGGCGGTGTAACTTGGACTTACTAGAACTTGCAGAGGTCTGCAAGGCTCGCTGGACCACTTCTGCTTTGTGTTTCAGGTAGCCACTCTGCCCTCTTCCGTGTGGCTGTGGAAGAAGAATCCTTCCTGGCTTTCCCTTGGGAGCTGCGCTTCTGACCTGGACGCTTGGGGCTGAGCCCTCCACCTGTCCTGTGCTTGGTCACTGAACAGGTTGGACTTGGGAAGGGGAGACCTGTCTTGCTGGCTTGAAATGCAGAACCAAAGGGGATTGTCCTGGAGCTCAGAGGAGCTCACATGGTCTGGCTGGCCTCTGTCCTTGGGCCCTGGGCCAGCAGAGGGCCCCAGGCTCGTTGGGAGGGGGTGGGTGCATGGGCGAGGTCAGTGAAGGTGCAGTGAGGCCCAGGGTGCAGGGCCAGACCTTGGGAACCAGAGGTGGCACTCAGCTGGGGCCCTGGACTTAGTGGTCAGTCTAGGAGGCATGCAGGGCCCTCATCTCTGGCCCTCGGAGTGGCCTGTGGGACACGGCCCAAGAGAGTGTGGGAGGAGACCCTGGGCGCCTAGCCTCACCCTCAGGACTCTCTCTGTCTCTGTAGGCTGCTGCCCACTGGGCTGCTGCACAGGGTTTGACTGCTGGACTACTGCTGACTTCGCCTGTGACACTGGTGGCTGCACTGTTCAGCTTGGGACAGCCCCAGTTTGGTAAGTGTCCAGCTCCCTGGGAGCTGCCCAGCATGCACTTGGCCAGCTGGCATCTGACCCCACCCTCAGGGTACCTACAAATGCTTGGGTCACCCTGGGCACGCACTTCTGCTCTCTGTGGTTCCTCCCCACCCCTGCACAGGGGTGCGCTAGCTGGCTAAAGGTGGAGCTGTGTCTCACCCTCCAGGCTTTGCAGGAAGCTCGTCTTGTGACAGTGTGGCAGCAAACCCTGAGGCCTGGGAACGGGTGCTGCTCCAGGCCAGCTGCTTGTTGGACACTGCAGGAGCCCAGAGGCCCACAGCTGGAGGCAGCTGTCCCTTGTTCCCGGCCTACTTGGCCTGGACAAGATGCTGCCTGTCCTTCTGCTAGGGCCTGGGTTCAGAAGGAGGCACCTGGAACTGGGTCCAGGAGATGCAGGCAGGGTGGCAAGTGGTGACAGGATGTGGCACGAGGGAGGCTCCCTTAGGGTCAGAGCTGGGTGTGAGGAGTTAAGCTCTGCTCAACAGGGCCTGATAAGAAGTTCAGATCTTGAGCTCCGAAGCTTCCTGAAGCTCTCACCCCACCAGGGAGTGGTAGTGCAGTGTTGAAGCTTCTTATCCTTCAGGGGTGAGTGTGGCACACTGGGCAGAGGCTGGGGGTTTCCTGGGCGCCCCGTGCCATGGAAGGTGCCTGACCACTGGACACTTTGCCTGCAGACCTTGTGCCTTGGAGAAGCAGCCCCATGAAGGTGGCCAGCCATGCAATGCTCCTGGAAGGCCGTCCTCCTCCTGGCCCTGGCCTCCATCGCCATCCAGTACACGGCCATCCGCACGTTCACCGCCAAGTCCTTCCACACCTGCCCTGGGCTGGCCGAGGCCGGGGCGGCCGAGCGGCTGTGCGAGGAGGGCCCCACCTTTGCCTACAACCTGTCTCGGAAGATGCACATCCTCATCCTGGCCACCACACGCAGCGGCTCGTCCTTCGTGGGCCAGCTCTTCAACCAGCACCTGGACGTCTTCTACCTGTTTGAGCCCCTCTACCACGTCCAGAACACGCTCATACCCCGCTTCACCCAGGGCAAGAGCCCGGCCGACCGGCGGGTCATGCTGGGTGCCAGCCGGGACCTCCTGCGCAGCCTCTATGACTGTGACCTCCACTTCTTGGAGAACTACATCAAACCGCCCCCTGTCAACCACACCACGGACAGGATCTTCCGCCGGGGGGCCAGCAGGGTCCTCTGCTCCCGCCCGGTGTGTGACCCTCCGGGGAACCCGGACCTGGTCCTGGAGGAGGGGGACTGTGTGCGCAAGTGTGGCCTCCTGAACTTGACTGTGGCCGCTGAGGCCTGTCGTGAGCGCAGCCATGTGGCCATCAAGACAGTGCGGGTGCCCGAGGTGAACGACTTGCGGGCTCTGGTTGAAGACCCCCGCTTGAACCTCAAGGTCATCCAGCTGGTCCGAGATCCCCGGGGGATTCTGGCTTCCCGCAGCGAGACCTTCCGCGACACATACCGGCTGTGGCGGCTCTGGTATGGCACAGGGAGGAAGCCCTACAACCTGGACGTGACGCAGCTGACCACGGTGTGTGAGGACTTCTCCAACTCTGTGTCCACTGGCCTCATGCGGCCCCCGTGGCTCAAGGGCAAGTACATGCTGGTGCGCTATGAGGACCTGGCCAGGAACCCCATGAAGAAGACTGCGGAGATCTATGGGTTTCTGGGGATACCCTTGGATGGCCATGTGGCCCGCTGGATCCAGAACAACACACGGGGTGACCCCACCCTGGGCAAGCACAAGTACGGCACCGTGCGGAACTCGGCTGCCACAGCCGAGAAGTGGCGTTTCCGGCTCTCCTATGACATTGTGGCCTTTGCCCAGAATGCCTGTCAGCAGGTGCTGGCCCAGCTGGGCTACAAGTTGGCCAGGTCGGAGGAGGAGTTGAAGAACCCCTCCATCAGCCTGGTGGAGGAGCGGGACTTCCGGCCCTTCTCGTGACATGGGCGTGTGGTGGGGGTGGGATGTGGGGTCAGTTTTGATGACATGGACCATTTCTAACTGTTGCCTTATTACCCCCACCCCTACCCTGTCCCACCCATCTTTGTGTCCTCCCTGCCTCCTGCCTGCCCTTCTCCCTCCTGCCTCTTTTTGTCTCTGAAATTTGCACTATGTTTTGGAGGGGAATTGCTGGGGCAGAGGGCATGAGAAGTGGGGCCGCCCCACCCCACTCCCTGTGCAGACACGCAGATGTTGGGTCTCTTGGTGGACCATGATGATGTTTACAAGCACCCCACTCATAATTCACACATGCACATGGGCACCGGTGGGGAGAGGCACCCCGACCTCCAGCCTCCAGGCTTCTGGGACAGATGAGTGTGGGGGCATGGTGGTCTGTACTGTCTTCTTACTTTTGCAAGGGAAGGGGACGAAAATGCAGGACCACCTCTTGCTAACATAGGAAAGGGGTCTCCCTCCCCCTCCCTGTTTCCTGCCCCCAACATCTACCTTCTCCCTTAGAGCAGAGATACCACCACCCCCTGCCACCCTTGACTGTTGGGGAGCAGGTTCTAACTGTGAGGTGAACGTGGGCCCTGTTGATCTTCTGCAGTCTGTGGTGATGCTGTCTGTCTGTCTGTCTGTCTGTCTGTGTCTGTCTGTCTGAATCTTGTGGCTGCCCCTAGACTGGCAATGGCAGATGAGTCTTCTTATTATGAGTTTCTGGTTGACCTTGGGGTCTATCTGTGAAATTTCTTTGTGCCAAAAAGAAAAAAAAAAAAGAGTGGATCAGTTTGCTAAATGAAAATTGAAATGCTTTATCTGTGTTTTCTGTAAATAAAAGTGTGCAATAGTATCAGAGTGTGGCTGTGGCTGTGGGCTACTCTGGGCGGCCCAGAGCCCACCTCTGGGGGGCCTGGGGCTTCTTGGGAGAAAGGCAAGAGAGAGGCGGGGTGGGAATTAAAGGAACGGGATGCCTTTTGGAAAGCTTGTCACTGTCCATACTGAGTTGGGGCTAATTTTTCCTTCTGTCCATGGAGACTATCAAGGGGTGTAGCTGGAGGTAAGGACGGCCCTGCCCCCTTTCCTGTGCAGTGTGTTGCTCCTCTAGTTGGGGGTCTGGGGTGCTGTGTGTAGGGGCTGTTTGAAGGGTGGGTGGCTCAGCGGCTCAGCACAGTGGTTGCTTAGAGACTGGCCTGAGACAGTTTCAACAAGGGCTACTGGTTTATTGGCACTGGTGCAGGCAGAGTCACCATGTTCACTGCCCACCCACCCTTGGCAACCCTGCAGGCTCCTCCAAACAGCTTCCTTGGCTTTTTGCAAGAGAAAGGGGAGGCTGGAGGTCACAGCTTGCTGGTCGGGACAATGGGAGGGCCTGGTGGCCGGAGAGCTGGTGGGAAGGAGGGCTTCCTGAGAGGGCTTGGCCCTGGGCTGCGTTGTGTCAGCTGAGAGGATGTAGCTTCAGGAGCCCGAGCCAATGGCTTAATTAATAGGAGCCCAATCAAGAAAGGCCATTTCCTTGGGGGTTTTTCCAATTCTTTTTCAGTGAAGTAAAATACACATAACAAGAATTTTCCATCTTTACCATTTTAAATTATATACTTCATTAAATATATTCCTAACATTTGCAACCCTCCCCTCCATCCCGCCCTGTAACTCCTCACTGGTGAAGCTGTAGCCTGTGCCCATGGGACAGTGACCCTCTGTTGTCTTCTGCCCAGCTCCTGGCAACCACTGCCCTCTCTGTCTCTAAGTGGAATCCGGCAGTATTTGTCCTTATTGTAACTAGCTTATTTCACTTAGCACCATGTCCTCAAGGTTCCTCTGTGTTATCATGTGTCAGGATTTTCTTCCTCTTCAGGGCTGAGTCATCTTCTAACAATACATTGCATTTTTTCCTTATTCATGCACCCTTCAGTGGTTACTTGGGTGCATCTTTATTTTCAGAGATTGTGATTATGCTGCTATCACAAGTATCTCTTTAAGATCCCACTTGTAACTCAGTGTAGTGTTGCATCCCTGTAATCGTAGCACTCTAGGAGGCTGAGGCAGGAATATCCCCAGTTCGAGCCCATCCTGGGCATCTTAGTGACTTAGTGAGGTCTTCTTAAAAAATATAAAATAAAAGTTGGTGATGCAGCTCAGTGCAAAGATCCTGGGCTTAACCCCCAGCACTGGAAAAAAAATCAACCCTGCTTTCAATTCTTGGATATGTAGATCCAAAGCAGACTGGCAATGCAATTTTTTTTTTTTTTTGTCTTTTTGAGACAGGGTCTCGCTATGCAGTTCAGGCTGGCTTTAAGCTCACTTTGTGGCTCAGGCTGGTCTCGAACTCACAACAATCCTCCTGCCTCAGCCTCCCGAGTGCTGGGATTACAGGCATGCGCCACCACGCCCGGCTAAAGGTTTTTTTTTTTTTTTTTTTTGGTTTTTTTTTTTTTTTTTTTTTGTCCACAGGGTCTCACTATGCAGTGCACATTCATAGTGATCCTCCTGCTTTCTGCCTCCCTAGTGCTGGGATTACAGGTGCGCGCCACCACGCCCGGACTCTGGCTCAGCGCACCCGAAGGCGGGGCCGGCGCGGCAAGCAGAAGCAGGGATCGAACCCTGGTCCCTACGCTTACCTAAGCAAGCGCTTAGTCTGCTGAGCTATACCGCCGGCCCTGGCAATGCCATTTTGAGGAGCTGCCCTGCTGTACACCGACACACACAATGTGGAGGAGCACGTGGTGTGCTTTGGCTATGATTGCAAGGGTTTCAGTCCCTGGTTGGTGGCTCCTGGCAGGAACATCATGGTGGAGGACATAGTGAAGCCAAGCTGTTCAGCCAGTGGCATCTGGGAAGCAGAGAATGGGGGAGGCCTGTGAGGAGAGGCCGGGTTGGATGCTGTTTCCAAGGTCACACCCTTCCTGTGATCCACCCAGAAGTGTATGTCACTGGTCTAGACATCTCTCAAGATGGTCAAGTAGACATCAGGATTGATCTGACACATTTTCTGTTCCTACTAGCAGCATGTAAGAACTCCGAGTCCTCCACATCTTTATTAACATGTACCCTCACTCCCTCTGTTCCTTTTTCTTTTTGATACCACCCTAACAGGCCCAAAGTTGTAAACTAGGCCATTTTCTTTTATTCTCAACAGACATAAGCTACTCAAGTCTGGTATGGTGGCTCCCAGATATCAGGAGACCTGGTTCTGTACATGTTGTTGCTGCTGTATCCTAAGATGTCCTTGGATATATGGCCCAAGATAGATTTCAAGCCACAGAAGAAGAAAAGTGGGAAGGGAAGTATCCTTCTGCCATGTATAGAAATAACTCCAAAGTTACAGACATTACTTTTACTCACATCTGATTGGCTAAAATTTGGTCATGTGATCAGACCTAGCTGCAAGGGAGTCTGGGAGTATGTGGTCTTTTATCTGTGCGGCTCTGATTATTAAGGTGGCTGATGAGGCCAAACCTGATCTCTCTGGAGTTCCAGTTTCTCGTCTGCTAAAGGCAGGCAGAAGATTTTCTCCACCCCTGGCTTATCAGAGCTTTGTTTCCTGCCTATGGCAAGCAAGTCATCCAGTCAGTTGGCCTCATGGCATCTGATCTCATGTGGGGTTCACCAAGTGCCCCTGGCCAGCTGTTCTAATGGAGGCCGTATCTGGCTGGTCCTGTCTGTGATGTTCTGAATGATGTTGCACCTGTCTCCTCAGGTGCTCCCTTTCTTCAGTCTCTGGCCACCCTGCTTGGTTGTCCCAAGCCAAAGATCTCTCTCCTAAGAGTAAATGGCTTCATGTTGGAACTGGGAGACAATGGAGATGCTGGATTATTTGGGAAGAATCTTTCCTTTCAACTGCAGAAGGCCTTTAAGAGGCTGGCAGGGGCTTTCAGAAGAAATCTCTGTTTGAATGTTAATGGACTCATTCACTTATTAATTTATTCATTGTAGTATTTATTTCTGGGAAGACACAAATTATGGGGACTTCGAGAAACAGTTTACTAGAGAAAAACAAGCAAAACAATGACCATAGCATGGACAACCTGAGGGACTGGTGGTAGAAATCACAAGGCTGCTAGACGTAGCCGCAGGCTCGCTCCCTGGGTCACAAGGTCAATTGTATGCGCTCCTGCTTTGGCCTAGAGAAGTCAAGGCCCTGGTTCCTTCACTGAGCCTGGGGAGGGCAGAGCTGGCCCCATTCAGAAGGATGAGAAGGGTTTTCCCAGTGGTGGGAGAGGCAGGTGCAGAGGCATGGAGCCAGAAGTTGGGGAGGTGGTCACTGTGCAGGCTGTGGGCAGGGATGTGTGGTCTGCATGAGGCCTCAGATCGCACCCTTAGCTTCTCAGGCCAGGAAGTATCACCTTGTGAAGCATTTATTTTTATAACTAAGCCCACTGGACAGAACCCAAACACAGAGCACTGTCCTGCTTTTAGAATAAAACTGTTGTAGTGCTGCTTGCAGCCACACATGTCCTAGCTCCCTCTGCCCTGTGTCTCTTCCTCTCTGAGCTTCCTTCCCCCCTTTAGTCTTTTGTTGCTGAGTATTTTCCAGTTCCTTGATCACACTGGGGCAGGTTTTTGCAGTGACAGCCCTAATGCGCTCCTGGCTCCTGGGGAGGATATTGTGGTGAGTTCTATCTGGAGGTACCCTGAATCCTCACACACTCACTCAAAGGTGATGGGATTGCAGGCACATTACAGCCAGATGTGATGTTAGGAGGTGGGGCCTGGTTAGAAGAGGTGGACCAGCGGGGTCCTGGCCTGGCAGGATCCATCTCCCTCCCTAGTTCCTCCCTTTGTGTACTCTGATCCTGTGCCCCATGCTCTGAGCAGCCTCCCCACCAGGCCACTCTTCCATGCCTCCCTGCATTGGAGGCAGCCTGTTAGGAGCCATGGAAGCTAGAAAATTGTTCAGTTGTGTGTAGGCAGGACGAGGCCTTAGTGCCTAAAGCAGCCAAGCTACCTCATTCCTGAGATAGCATCCTGCCTGGCTAATGTCAGCTATCAGTCACTAGGCAACCTTGTACCATGTGTTACTAAATGTGTTACTGCTGATCGGGCAGGGGTCGCCTCCCCAACCAGGTGGATGAGCCACCACCTAACCTAGCTTTGGTCTCCTTGCCTATCTTTTCCTCTTTCCTGCCCCATTTCTCCCTGGGTACGATGAATCACACTGAGACCAACCGGTTCTTTTTTTTTTTTTAGGAGTATCATAGTTTTTTTTTATTTTCCATAATTTTATCGAAGAACAAATAGCAATGAGACAGTTTCAAATCAAATTAGTAGAACAGATTCAATAATTAATACATTGCATATTGTTTTCATAGTAATTTTTGTTGTACAAGGTGCATACATGGTATTCTACTTACAAACACTATTAGAGCAGATGCCTCAATTCATTGAATTAAGAGAATGCAGCTGTATACCTATCTCTTTTTTTTTTAAAGCTGAATTATAGTACAGTTTCAATAGTTAATACTTTTTACACTGTCATCTTCCTAGCGGTTATCAGATTCTTACACCGACCGACTGTGGAACTTCCACAGACTGTGAGCCAGCGCACATCCAAGCTCTGAGGGAGCTACTGAAGCCTCACGCCTCTGGCGAGGGTCCTCGTACTGACTGTGGCCTTAGCCAGGGGCCTCGCTTTAGGATTAAGAGCAGGCACAGAGGTGTGAATGCCTCGCCTTGGAAGTTTCCAGCTCCAGGTGGAGGAAGCCCAGGGTAGCTTGCTGGTAAAGAACCCGAGAGCCCCAGCCAGTGGTCAGCCATGACCTGGCCTGAAAGGCTAAAGCCCTCTGCTTGAGTCCAACCCAAGTTCTTTTTTTTTTTTTTGTGGAACAAGGGATTGAACTTAGGCCCTTGCGCTTGCCAGGGAAGTGCTTATTCCACTGAGCCATCTCCCCAGCCCCTCCAACCCAAGTTCTGACCTTCAGTGTGGTGGCTAAAACTACGGCTGTTGCTGGGTTCCAGATGGGGACACCCATCTGGAATTCAGCTACATGGGAGACTAAGGCAGGATGATCCCAAATTCAAGACGAGCTCGAACAACTTTCTGAGACCCTGTCTCAAAATGAAATGAAAAATAAAATTGAAAGTACTTGAAGATATAGTTCAGGCAAGTACTTATTCTACTGATCTATCTCCCCAGCCCAGGATGTAGCTCAGTGATAGAAACTTGCTTAGTATGTGACAGGCTGAGTTCAATCTTTAGTACCAAAAAAAAAAAAAAAAAAAAAAAAAAAAAAAAAAAAAAAAAAAAAAAAAAAAAAAAAAAAAAAAAAAAAAAAAAAAAAAAAAAAAAAAAAAAAAAAAAAAAAAAAAAAAAAAAAAAAAAAGAAAGAAAAAAAAAAGAAAGAAAAAAACAGAAGTTGTTTTAAGTATGAAGTTTTGGAGCAACTTGTTACACAGCAAAATCTAACTGATACACATGTCAAGTTCTGTCTTGAAGCAGGTCTTTTTACAGAAGGTCCCTTGTGCCTGCTTTGTTCCCATTCTTCTCTTTAGTCAGTGAACTGATTCTCTGGCTCTCAACCTACTTGTCTCTGCTTCCTTGGTTTTACCAGATTCGTTCAGTGGCCCTAATAACAGACCCTTGGAGAGCTGATTTTTGTATCTTAAATATCCTGAATGTGTTTCCTTCAGACCTTATAGGCACCTCCTCTATTGTATTTACCACAGTGCAGGTGCACTTTTTACAACAGGACCTGGCACACAATGGTGTCCAACGAGCACTGGATGACTAACTAGAAGAATAAAGAAAGCAGGTGTCCCCACTGCGCTGAAGGGCCTGCCTACCCAGCCTGCACGGGGAGCAGCGAGGCTCCAGATGGACCCGGATGAGACGGAAGTGTCTCGGGTCCTTGCAGACTTCGGATCCGTTACAGGAAGCTGGCCTGAGCTTTGTTTCAACAGTGCACACCCTCTCCGAGCTCACACGCTGATACTGGGCACCTGTTTCTTTGTCATGGTCCCTCAGTCACCTGCCTTGACATTTGTCATAGTCTCCAGTGCTGACACTCTGCAGGACAATGGCAGTGAACAACGGGTGTCCAGGATGCAGTTTATGAAGCGTACGTCCCTCCTTTGCTCACCCTGTCCTGCGCTGCTTCCTGCTGCCCTGGAGGGGGAACAGCGGTCACAGCTCTATGTAGGCGGGAGTGAAGGAGTGACTTCCAGTTTGTCCCTGGGCTGCTCTCAGCTGTTCCCTGGGGCTGCGTCCTGTCCTCTCTCTGCATCACGGACTTCCTCTGTTTGTGTGTTCCCACCTGCTCACGCTGTTCCTCTCTTTGCCAGCAGCAGTGGTGGCCCTGCAGCCCCACTTCCTTGGGATCTGAGAGCTCGCCGGCTCCACTTCCTTCCACTCCAGAGGGCATTGTCTAGAGCAAACTTGGCCTTCCTGCCTGTTGCCTCTGCAGGCAGTCAGCTTGTGGGGCAGCATCTCTCCCAGCAGGAAGGCCTTTCCTAGTTGGTAAGGGCCAGCTGTGGGGCTAACACCTTCATGTACATGCAGGCAAGCTGTATGGAGGCTGGAGCAAGCCTTTACAGGGCCCACTGGGGGCGTCCAGCTGCTGTTACGTGGTGGCTTTTGTGTCTGAGCCCACGTGCAGCTAGGAGATTCATTCCCAGGTCTGGCTGGCCTGGGAACTTTCAGTCAGCCTTCTGGGGACAATGGGACAATTCACAAGGCTTCATAGAGCTCCGAGAGTGCCACCTTACCTAGCCCCAGTTGCATCTTCTGCTTCTTGGAGTTGACTCTGCTGTTGACCTGTGATTGAACTGGGTCTTATCCATCTTGGGAACCGCCATGATAACAAGCACGGTTCTAGGCTCCAGCCCCACCTCTGCCTCTACTTGCACGTATCATTTGGCTTTTTCGAGCTTTCGTGTCCTTCTCTGTACAGAGTGATTACTCTAAGTACTGCCTCCCAGGTCCCCTAGGAAGACTGAGTAAGGTAAGATGCCCCCGGCACAGAGTGAGCCCTCCATCGTCGGCACCACCACTCCCCCTGTAGGGCCTGGGTCAGGACAGTGACTGCGAACACTTGCTGCCCGTGTGTTTCTTGGGGGGAGTTCTTCTGTCCATGTATAGCATTACACTTGAATAAACTGGCACCGCAGTTAGTGGTGTCCCCTCGTTAGTGAAGGCCTGGACCGGGCACCCACTCCACGCAAGTTCAGCCAGAGATGCCAACGGAATGGCTGCTCGGTGAGGGGACAGCTGGGCCCGGGCACTCCTGGGAGCGCTCCTCAGGGCAGAAGTGAGTCGAGCTAACGTGCCGTCCTCTGGTCAGAGCTCCGTGCTCCCCTAACTTCCCGGAGGAGCGATCTCGGGGGTGACTGCATCAGCTGCTCAGCCTGCTGCACGTCGAATGGATCTGACCCTTCTGCCCCCGACACGCTTATCCCTGCTGCTTCTCCACTCTCAAAGACCTTTCTTAGCATGAGGCCCGGCACCTGCGCTGTCCTCCTCTCCATGGCCCAGTAAGGAGAGGTTCGGCGGTGCAGTAAACTTGGCTCTTCAGTTTCCCGGATGGGGCTGGGCGTGGCTTGCAGAGGCCCAGAGACCACCGCGGTTTCTTCCCACTCTACTTCCACCTTCTGTCCTTCTTAGGCCACACCCCAGCCTTCGGTCACCCTGGCCTGGGGTTGGCTGTTGGCAGCTGGGTGTGACTTTGGAGATGGAGTCTTTGTTAAGGGGATGCATGGGGGAGGCATTTAGAACCATCCAGAAAATCAATGATTTAAGTGACAGGAGATCTTGTTTAATTTCCTCTTCCTGGATAAATCAGTAATGTTTCCAGAACCTTGATGCTCCAGCTGTACTCAGGGGAGAAGGACTGAAAATATTTTGTTTTCTACAGTAATTGGGTACAGCAGGCTGCCTGTAGGCATCCAGTCAGGTTAAACACATCGAACAAATATCTTCCTTGACTTAAAAAGAAATATGACAGGCACAGTAATGCATGGCTCTCATCTCGATTAATTTAGAGGCTGAGGCAGGAGGATCACAAGTTCAAGATCAGTTTGAGCAACTTAGTGAGACACTGTGTCAAAATAAAAAATAAATAGTTCTGGGGATGCAGTTCAGTGGTAGAGTCCTGGATCCATCTCTAATCCCTCAAACAAAACAAATTAAAACAAAAAATCAGCTATTCCTTTAATGACTGAGAGAATGTGTTAAAAAATTCACATGACAATCACGAATGTCTCTATTTCCCCATGTGTTTCTGTCATTTTTCACTCCATAATTTTGAGGCTGTATTTTTAGGTGTGTGCAAGTCCGAAGCTGTTATGCACTTCTTGTGAACAGAGCCTTTTGCATTCTAAAGTGTTCTCGCTCACCATATGCTGCAATTTGGATCTGAAGCATCGCCCAAAAGCCGTGTCTTTGAGGAAATATCCCTGGGCTGGCGCTTATGGGAGGCAGTGAACAATGAAGATCTAAGGTCGGGTGGGAGGTCTTTAGGTCACTGGGGGGTTCCCTGGCAGGGATTGTGGGGCCCCCATCTCCTCCTCTCCCCTTCGCGCCCTCTGTCCATGAGGTGAGTCATTTCAGTCTTACAGTCATGTGTCACCCATGCCATGGGGCCACCTGACCAAGGACTTCAGTTTGAAACTGTGAGCCCTAATGAACCTTTCCACTTTACAAGCTGATGTCTCACATATTTGTTACAGTGACAGAAAGCTGACTAACACACCACGGTATGCCTTTGCCCTAAAGCTTATTTTGTCCAATGCCAATGTGGCAGCACCAGCCAGTGTGGGTTAAAATTTGTGTGATTTATAATTGCATCTTTTTAAGCCACCTACATGCCTTGCAATTTTGGTTGTATCTGAATTTATGGCAACTATCTTGTTTTGCGCTTCCTAGTTATGTTACCCATTATGTGCTTTTTGCCTCTCTGTCATTCAGTATGTCTCTTCTTACACCCATTAATTCAAATATTACGAATCTTTTTCTGTTCCTTAAGTGGGAACCTCAGAAATCTTAAGTTCTCAGCTTATACAAACCTAGAGCTAATCGATATCTTTACCTTTCTTTGAAAAATACCCTTAATACCTTTAATTCCGTGCATTGTCTTTTAAATTTCTAGATTGCTGCAGTATGTTTTGAAAACAAATGCATTGTATCTGGACTGCTATTTATTTTGAAATAATCAATTTAATTGTCTCATTTGTACATGATAAAATTCACTTGTTTTAGGAATACCGTTTGATAAGTTTCGAGGAATGCAACGTTATAGATCGCTATCACATCAACATACAGAAAAATCTCTACACCTCCCTCAAATTTTCCTGCGTCCCTTTGTAGATAGTCTCCTTTCCCCAGCCCCAGCCCCTGGTGACCACTGGGCTACTCCCTTCCACTTGTATCCACCATTCCTGAGATTTTGCGTAAGTGCCACCATAGGACAGGCAGTCTTCAGTGTTTGGCTCTGCCCACTTGGAAGACTCTAGAGACCATTCTGTAGAATCTACGCAGAGGCCGAGTCCTTTTATTGTCACGCCCTCTTCATTCCTCTGTGTGGGTTCAGATTTCTACCTGGTGTCACTTTCCTTCTGGACGAGGGACTTTCTTTAAAATTTCTTGGAGTGCATTTGACTGTGATAAATTCTCCCAGAGTTTGTTTGTCTGAGAGCCTTTACTTTTTGCTTTCAAGTTTCAAAGTTATTTTTCTCTAAAAAAACATTCCAAGCCAAGAGTTTATCTTTTAACACTGAAATGATTTTTTGCTTCGTTGTCTTCTGACTTATGTTGCTTTCTGATGAAACCTCTACCATAATTCTTATCTTTTTCCCTCTGTATATAGTATATATATTTTTTCACTGGGCATTCGTAAGTTTCTCTGTATCACTGGTTGTTACAAAATATAGTTACAATGTGTTTTCCTTTATCCTGTTTGGAATTCAGTGAATTTTTGAATTTACAAGCCTATAATTTTTATCAAACCTAGAAAAATCTCAATTCATTTTTTTCTCTTAAATTTTTTCACTGTCATTGCTCCCATGCCTCCCTGGAGACTACAGTGTCAGCTGTCCCAGCAGCACCTCACAGGTGACGGGGGCTCTGCTGATTGCTTTCCAGCCTGTTTTGCTGTCTCTGTGATAAACTTGGACTGCTCATGTTCTCCAGGTGCCTGGCTCTTCTGCAGTGTCTAATCTGTGTTTAAACTCACTCTGCGATTTTTCTTTAAATTTTAGTTTATGGTTTAATCACTATGTGGCCTGTAGATCTTTTTATCTTATATTTCTTATGTTGTCATCACTCTTCGCATCCTTTGTTATCTCTTTGCATATTTACGGCGTCTTAAAGCTTAAAGTCCTTGATGTCTAGTTCCAGCATCTTTGTCATTTATGGTTTTTTTATATTAACTTTTCTTTCTTCTGACTATGACTCACACTGGTTGTATACATATGTATATACATATATACACTTATAGACATACATGCACTTGCCTGGAAAAAAAAAGCACAAAACCCCACACATTAGTAATTTGTTTTTTTTTTTTAACTCTCTTTTTATATTTATTTTATTTTAGGGAAGGGTCTACAGGGTGTTCAGGGTCTCACTACTAGATCCAGCTCATAGTGATCTACCTGTTTACAGTCTCCCAAGAGGGGGCCACCATGCCCAATCTCAGCTGCTATCTCAGCATGCCCTGGGGGCGGGGCTGGCACCCCAGGTGTGGGGATCAAACCCCTAGCCCCTGCGCCTGCTTGCAGGTGCTTTAATCTGCTGAGCTATTTGGCTAGCCCCACATATTAGTAATTTGGACAAGGACAATTTAATATAAAGAATTCTTTCTTTTTTTCTTTTTGGAGGCAGGGCCTCATGTGGCCTGGGCTGGCCTTGAGTTTGTAGTGGTGCTCCTGCCCTATCACTCCAGGTAGTGGGATTGCAGGTGTGTGACACCATGCCCAGCTAATATAAAGAATTCTGTATTAGAAATGTAGCTAGACACTGAGAATAAATGAAAGAGGACCATACCAGTGTGGGCATGATGAATATAGGTGGCTTTACTTACTCTAGGGCTAAGGGGAGAGTGCTCGGGAAGGAATTAAAACTAGGAACAGGATCCCTCCCCAAATTCCTCTACCTAGGGCATTGATTCAGACCTCCTTGGAGAAAGTTTGGATGCTAAGAACTTTCAGTCTTCCATTGTGGAAGAATTTTGGATAGACAGCCGAGACACTCCCTAGAGGGGGATTATGAACCACAGTGGCCCACAGAACCTGCTTGGGCAGCTGCCGGTAACTTGGCGAAGTGGTGATGAGGGTGGCAGGTGCTGATCTGTGGGAAGGACCTGTGGCTGCTGGAGGATGAGGTCTGTGGGCTTCCAGACACCACAGACAGCGTGGAGGTTAATCTTACCAGAACTGGAGAGAGAAGCTCTGCCTCTGCGATGGCCCTGCAGGGGCAGCCTCCCCCTCTCTGGCATCTTTTAAAGACAAAATCTAACAGGGTGTTAAATGATGTTATGGTCTGTGTCTAGTTGTTCCCCCAAAGCCTCCTGTAGTCATGGGGCAGGGACTTCTAGAGTTTGAGATTAACTCGTGATCCACTGGGATTATGGGTTTTAGTACTGCTGGGATTATGGGGGTGAGTACTACACCTAGCTCAGGGGCACACAGCCTGAATGCAATGAAAGGGAGACAGACTTCATCTCTGTGGCCATTGTCACCACTGCTCCTCCCATTTGCTTTTTCTTTTCTGGAACTGGGGATCAAACTCAGGCCCTTGTGCTTGCCAGGGAAGAGCTTATTCCACTGAGCCATCTCCCCCACCCTCCCACTTGCTTTTGCTCTTTGCCTCTGCCACGTGCTGCTGTGCCTTGGAGCCAGCCGAGTATGGACTGAAACCTCCACAAACTGTGAGCTAAATCAACCTTTCCTTCCTTTGTTTTGGGTGCTGTGTATTGGTCCCAGCAATGAGAAAAAAAATAACTAAAACAAATGACAAAGGAGATATGTTACAGAATCCAGCTCTAGTCCCACAAGACTTGCCTTTTAGAGGTAAGATGAAAGCAACTGATTGTTGTAGTCAGGGCTTACAAGACACTAGTTTAACACAGGCCACATAATTTATAGAATTACTTTTATAGTATTCACCCAGAAAGTCAAATACAAAAGAATGCAGCAGATCTGTCCACATAATAGATGCCCTAAGCATCCAGCGGAGGCCTGGAGCCCCCGACAACGTCTCATATAAATCTGCACTAAGGATCTGCCCTGGGAAGGCCCCAAGGTCAGCGGTGGGAGTAGACCATCGTCATCAGTAGGATGAAGGACCTGTGCCAGCAGGCCAAGGGGTCTCCCCTGGGGCCAGGAAGTGATGCTCAAGGTGAGGACCAGAGCTCCCCGAAAGCCTCAGCCATCCTGAGTGACAGTGAGGACCACGCTCCTCTGACAATGCAAGCAGCTGAGTTCATATCAGGAGAACCAGCACAAGATTCTCCAGGAGGTCAAGAGAACCATGTTTCCTTCTGGTTCTTTTTCTATGCTGCCAGCAACAATCCATAGCTGGGCCATCCCTGCCCAGAACCACACCGATTCAGTTCATCTGGGTGTTAGAAGTTGACCATTAGTTAAGCCACGTCCTGACACATGGATACTATGCATTTAGGCACTAAATGCTGGCTTGTGCTGGATTCCTTCATGGAGTGCTGGAACTTGTCCTGGCACAAAGTTAATTTACCCAGAATTCTTTTTTTTTTTTTTTTTTTTGCAGAACCAGGGATTGAACTCAGGCCCTTGCACTTGCCAGGAAAGCACTTATTCCACTGAGCCATCTCCCCAGCCCTAAATAACGTTTTTCTTTTTTTTTTTTTTTTTTTTTTTTTTTTGGCACAACTGGGGATTGAAATGCCCTTGCGCTTGCCAGGCAAGTGTTTATTCTACTGAGCTATCTCCCCAGCCCCTACCCAGAATTCTTTTGCTCCTTTAAGGATCAGACTGAAGCTCTGTTATGGAGGGTTCAAAGTAGAACTAGTTTAGCACCACTATTAAATTATGCCCCTTCGAAGGGCTATATCCAATGTCTTAGATATTAGAAGTATTGTTATTCTGAATGTTGGGAATATGAACTATTGTTTTCCCTTTTTGTGAGATCCTGAAATTGTTTTAGCTTACTGCTTGTTATTTTTTTCCTAACCCTGAAAAGTTTTACCATAGGCATATGTAGATCAGTACTTGACCAAACATTGAGAGAGACATTGTACATCTCACTGGATTTGTGCCTCTGAATCTTCCCCTTATCTCTGGACATTTCATACATCTTAGCCACATTGATTTCTCCCAACTTTGCTATTGTCTGCTCCACCCAGTGAGACCACTGGGCCCTACTTGTATCACCTTGCCCTGAACTGTAACCTGGGGGTCTGGCTGGTGCAGTCATCAGGCCATAGGATTTTTTTCCTTTGATCAGAGCTCAGAGTCCTGAACTATCTGTCATTAACTGTCTGAAAACAATTGTTCCTTGTAAATTGCTCACAGTGCTACAGTAAATGCTGTACTAGTTTTATGCTTTAAGAGCCAAAATGAAATTCCCTTAGTCATGCTTTTGAATTCCATAAGGGATGATCAAAATATACAGTGAATGTATAAATTTTTAAAAAATACACCACGGTAACAGAGACTATGCCGTGAATCCCCCTCAAAACACCGGTCTCACTTCGAATGCACTTATACAATCACTCTTGCCCTATTCTGAAGCAGTTTTAGAAATCCTCTTCTGTTAGTGCCTTTACTAGGTGTGATATAAAAAATATGGTGAAACTGCCATTGCCACCCGGCAGAAAGGCGGACTCCTCAGCACTGTCCTCTGTGTCCATGTCCACCTCACTCAGATTGGGCACCGTGTGACTCTGGCTCTTCCTTAAAGTCAAAATAACCAATAGGAAATATCCAAACCAATGCAGGACACTCAGGTAGCCACGATAGCAGCTAAACACATCCATGACGGAGGACTTCAGAACTGCTTCAGCAAGAGGCAGGAATGACGGGATAAGCACGTTTGAAGATGGGGGGAGGACTTCCATTGTAATAAATTTTTAAAATTTTGAACATTTACTACTTATGGGTCATCTCTAGTATACTTTAAAAGCATGTTGTCATAAAATGATTCTTACGCTACACTCTTCTTGTGGGGTCAAACCACCCAGGACTTTGCATAACAACTTCTTGATATAAAAATTTTTGCATCATTTAAGGCACTAACTTTTTGATCACTTACAAATACCACTTTATTTCTTATTCCACCTCAGATTTTGTCTCTGAAATTCCTTTTTCTTCAGGAAAAATTTTTGTATAAAATCTAATAATGATGAATGACTGGTCTTTGAAAATCTGAAAAATTTCCTTTCTTTATTGCCCTTATTCTTTCAAGATACCTTCTCTGGGAACGCAGTTTGGAGTGACATTTATTGATTCTCCCAGCTTGTTGAAAAGCTAGTCCATTTTCTTCCAGTTTCTATGTCAGCCAATGAGAATCAGCTGTTATCCTAGTGGTTCTACTTTTAAAATTTCTTCTTCTTCACAGCTTTGAGCATCTTCTCCTTGACTTTGAAGTTTGTTTTGTTTTACTATAATGAAATTAGGTGAGGGTTTCTTTTTTATTTAATCTGTTTGAATTCAGTAGGCTTTTGAATCTGTGAGCTGATGTTGCTTATTAGGTCTCTAGTTTCAAGTTATTAGGTTTTAAAATATGGTCTCTGTGTCATTCTCTTGTACTTTTCCTCCTGAAATTATAGTTAGGCATTTTTTTTCATAGAACCGGGGATTAAACTCAGGCCCTTTCGCTTGCCAGGGAAGCACTTATTCCACTGAGCCATCTCCCTGGCCCCTATAGCTAGACATTCATTGAAGCTTTCTGTGTTATTTTTTGGTCTTTTGATTTGCTATCTTCTTGTCTTTTTCTGGTCAATTCTGAACAATATATTTCTACTATCTTCTGTTTTATCTATTTCCCCTTTAGCTGTGTCTAATTTGTAGTTCAGTAGGTTCACCCAGTATTTAATTTTGGTTATAATATTTTTAACTTCTGTAAGTTCTTTTTTTCAAATCTGATTAGTTATTTTTACTATTTTATGTTTCAAAATGATTTTTTGTTTCTTTAAAACTAGCATTTATAATTATTTTATAATTATTTGGTAAGTCTAGTCCCTGAAGCTCTTGCTGGACTCTCGCGCCCCACTTGTTTCTGCTGCTACACAGGCATGATGCTTTTTTGTGTGTTTATGGTTTTATTTTCTGTGTGTGTGTTGCACCATGGCAGCTCATTTTCTCTGGATTTCTATGATAGAAATGTAAGAGAAGTAGCATTGCCAAGCTATTTCCCAGAGAATATATATATATATTTTTTACTTCTGCAAGCTACTCTGGTACCACCTCACAGCAACTCCTCTACACCCTTGACTTGTGGGATTTTGGGCCACCCAGATGGTGTGCAGTCAGCTCACCCCTTGCGTTAGCGGTGGCTAATGCTTCCAAATTCTCAGTAGTTATTTTTCCATTTTCTACTTAGTGCTTCGTTTTAAGACAACCAATTTTTCTTGCGGTCCCTGTAAGGAGAGGCCTTGTGACATTTTCCCTTTGGTTTTAAGCCTGAGAACAAACTCTTGGAAATCATAGCTATTGCTGGATAGACTCCTATCAAACTCTGCACCTTGAGGAGACCCTGCATTTTATGAGTTCTTCTTTTAGCCCCAAGATACCAGGAAAACCAAAGCTCTGCTTCATAGGATTCAGGAAATGAGCTCTGGGCAGACATCTTCTGCTTCTTTCCCTTACTTTTCTGGGTCTCACCTTGACAAGGTTTTCCTTTGAATGTTATTCAGTTCCTTGACAGCTTATCTTACCTTTAAGAAGACTTTTTAGAAGCCAGGTGGTGGCACACACCTGTCATCCCAGCGTTCTGGAGGCTGAGGCAGGAGAGTCACTGTGAGTTGTTGGCCCCCCTGGGCTATATAGTGAGTTCAAAGCCAGCCTAATCCACATAGGGAGACCTTGTCTCAACAACAACAACAACAACACAAGAAGACTTTTTATTATTTTGTCCGGATTTTCAGTTGTTTTTAATAGAAGATTCATTCCATGTATCCAGATTTAGTCTGTGTACTATCAAAAATAAGAGTACACAGGACACATGAGGTGGCCTTTCCCTGAGCCAGAACATGGTAGGTTGTAGGTATCCTTGGTAAATAAATGAGTGAATGGGAGAATGGATAAACATATATGCACTCAGCACTGGGATCCTGGGATACCAGCCATCCTGGAAGCACCATGAGGTCAGGCACTGAGCCCAGCTAGTTATCACCATCTGAAATTCTAGAATAACTTATGACCTATTCCAGGGTCAACTGGTGTCAATGGATCTTGACAGAGGGTGACCTGGAGGCACAATGAAAAATCTGTCCCCATAGCTATGCAGAACATAACTCTCTTGACTGATGGACCTTGAGGGAGGATGGGATTTGCATGTGTTTCTGTGTCCTTTCCTTCTCTTTGCTTATTCCCTGGGACCATATGCTGCCTGTCTCCTCTCACAGGGATGCAGTACTGTGCTAGGACTCAAGCTTTCACAACTCCAAGGTGACCCATGGCCTGCAACAAACTCTGATAATCTGCTGAGCTATCTGGTTGACCCTTGAATTTATTTTTAACTGATACATAAAACAAAAAATTGTATAGAGTTATGGGGCATCATGCTGTTTGTATATGCATATACATCGTCTAATGTTTAAATCAGGTCAAACAGAAGGTATTTTCTCAAACATTTATCATTTCTTTGTGGTAAGAACATTAAAAATCTTTATGTCTAGCATTTTGAAATATACACGTCATGTTGTTAACTGTTGTTACCCTACTGAACCATAGGTCACTAGGACTGCTCACATCTGTCTCACTATAACCTTGTACCACTGATCAGCTATGCCATGTTAATTAGGTCCCTGGGTTACTCACAAACACATGAAGGTTGGAGGATCACTGCTTGTTCTGGCATGTGCGTGCCGAGCCACCGTGCAGTGAGTGTATTAGAGGTGTGAGGTGGGGGTCTAACTCTTCCAGCCTTGTAGGGAGCCCCAGAAGTCAACCAGCTCATTTCAGGTTGTCTAGGATTTTCTATCTCAGAACTGCAAGAACCAGAAATGTCCCAGGCCCAGGCTCATAGCACTGGCTTGTGACCTTACTAGATGGGGCCTGGGCCTCCTGGACTCTCTAAAGGAAGTGGAACATGTCCTATGGTCTCTTTGGACTTTGGGAAGAGGAGTCACCTGGTACCATGCTGGTCTGAGCAGGGCTTGGGAGACCTTCTCCTACCTGGGCATCTGCTGTAGTCTGTTTCCTGTGCCTTTAACAAAATACTCACTCCTGGACTTGAATGCATTTTGCAAACGATAAGAGTTAGTGCAAGCTGGGCAGCCACCTCCCTTGAGGTCCCTCTTGTTGGCAGGCATTCTGTAAAGTCCTGAGGCAGAGCAGGACACTGTATGGCAAGGGTTTGAACCCGAGCAGGGTTTTATGATGGACCTACTCTTGAGATAGCCACTGACCCATGAGTCCTCAGAGGATCTGATTTCCGCAAGTCCTCCAGTCCTCATCATGGGGATCGAATTGTGTTAACAGCGACTGCAAGGCAACATGCCCTCCTGTGGTGGGCAAGGACCCGGGCACTGCCAGAGAAGTTCTTGTGCCAGGTATTCTGAAAGCACAGTGCCCAGTCCAGGTCATCAAGGGGGGGGTGACAGGTCAGTGCAGCAGGGTCTCCAGAGTGGCCTCAGTCCTTACGTGAATTGGCCTCTTTGTAGGTCACGAGCCCTCTTGGCGGCATGTGTGTCCGCTGCAGGGTGAGGCCTCTGCCAGCACATGCACACTCTGCAAATGAAGGCTTCACCAGTATTTTGAAATACTTGATGTAAGACGTTAGATTGTGTTCACCATCCATTCACATCATCCCAAGAAATTTCAGCGTGACATTTGTCAAAGAGAAAAGGAAGAGCTGTTAGATTCTTTTAATATAATTTGAAGTGTTACACAGTTCTGAATGGCTATAAAACGGTCTCACATTTTTTTATCATGTACTTATGTGAACAAAAATTTCCTGTTGATAGTGACTTTCAAGACTTTGAAGATCATCATTAAGAGGCCCAATCACGGATTGTGCATGGCCATTTCCCGCAGAAAGCCTGATGCTAAAAGAAATTTCACTCACGGAAGAAAGCTCAAGTTTCTCATTAATTTTTCTGAAAATATTTTTATTGGGAAGTTTTATACATATTGAATACATATTATTCTCTCCAGTACCTTGTACTCATTTTTCTTATCACAATTATATAAGGAGAATGTAATGCAGTTTTTTCTGTCTGGCTCCCTAGGGAAGCTCCCGCATCACCCCTGGCTCATTCCGGTGGGCTGTGGAAATCTCCTTCTCTGCCACGAGGTGGAAGGCCCAAGGCAGCCTTGCTCTGTCCTTCTGAGTGTGTCACTGATCAGAACCAGGTGGGATCCCTCTCTCACAGGGGCAGAGTGGAAGCAAACTCTGCCATGCTCTCCCTCTTCTCCTCTCCCCTTGCACCTTCATCCTCTCTCTCATGGCCAGCGGAAATCTCAGCCGTCTCCGTGGTTGCTAGGGCAGCTCCAGGGCTGGGAGGAGCAGGGAACCCGACTGAGGGTGGAAGTCGAGACACAGCTTGTTCTCTTTCTGGGGCTAAATAAGGCAGGGGGCAGGTGTGGTCAGATTCCCAGGGAGGGTCCTTCCTGAAGACACCTGCTAGAGACGAACCATGGCCCAAGGACCCCTGGTCACCTGGCTGTCCCTTGTCACAGAGAACCTTTGGGTCCTTACGAGAGGGTCATTGGTCACGAGGCCGCACTCTGACCACAGCTGTGCCAACCAGCCTTTCTCCTAAGGTCGTGGGAGCGTGCATCCCCTCACCCTCCACACTGCTGCAGCTCCAACACGCATTCTGGCTGGGGTGTCAGCATGGTGTGGAGTAGAACCAGGCTGCTGGGTGCCATGGGGCCTGTGACCAGGCTTGGAGCAGGGACTTGAATTCAAGTCTTGCCGCGGGCACATAATCCCTGGGGGATCTTGGGCACGTCACTTCATCCACTGAGGCCCAGTCTTGCCCTGTGTATGTGGTGGCACTGTTAAGACTCCTTTTGTGCAGTTGGCCTGTGGGAGCTGCTACTTCATTAGGACCTCAGCCCGGCACAGGTTACGTAGTAGGTGCCCAGTTAGTGAGGCCCAGGGCTGCTATATTTAGGCCTCATTTTGCATTGTTATTTTTCCTTTCTTTTTTTTTTTTTTTTAAGATCATGACCATATCCTGCCTGGGGTCTAGGTGGTTATGAACCCCTTTATTTCTTTATATAAATGTCACTTAGCCAGGTGTGGTGGAGCACATTTGTAATGCTGGCCCTTCAGAGGCTGAGGCAGGAGGGTTGTGTCAAGTCTGAGGCCACCCTGGGCTACACAGTCAACCCAAGATCAGCCTGAAGAACAGAGCAAGACTCTGTAGCCAAGAATCCAAAACATAAAACTCTGCTCTTCAAGAAAGTGATAGCCTGAAGGAAAAATAAAATTAGAAAAAAACCTTCGAGTACACACATCAAAAAATCCTGATTATTGTGAGAATAATTAATAAATGATACCACCAGGAGCTACTCAAGAGGCTATGTTATAGAAAGTAGCACTAGAACAAATCAACCACCCAGAACTGCACGTCAGCTTGGGGTTCTGAACTTGTTCTCTGATGGTCAGAAATGTTTTGATGATTGAGTCTTTGACTACTCTTACTGCATGTTGGAACTAGAGGGAAGGATTCCTTTTTTTAGCTGGCTCAGGCTGCCTTAAAGGCAGATCTGGTAAGGTATGTGGAGCTGGGGCTTGAACCGCGGTATCCTGTGCCTGACTGTGTTTGCATAAGCAGGCGCTTATACAGGGCCCCCATGTTGTAGCTGAAGGGGAATTGAGTCTTTTAAAGTTTGTAATATTTTGGCAGAGACTAATAATTGATAACCATCCCATAAAATAATATTGGGGTTTTGGCTTTTGCTATTTTCCCAGATAATTCTAATATGCTCTGAAACACTGTGTGAGGGATGAACCCCAGCAGAAGGGAGCAGGGAAGCTGGGACACAGCCCCAGGGACAGCTCAGGTGGCCTGTAGGGACATCTGTAGCAGATGATCTGAGATGGCCAGGCCTTTGTCCTGCCAGCCCCTTTGGTCAGTTACTGGACTTGGGTCACTGTGATGTGGCTGCTTATGGGAGATTCCCGGGAGCACCAAGCCAGAGGCAGGGCTGGAACTTTGCTTCGTTACTCTGGGGATTATAGTGGTTCCTTAGCCAATCTATGGAACCCTCACATGCAGTAAAACCTCACGTTAAAACAATGCAGCTATTTTTCAGGGATGAGCAGAGCGTGGCTCAGCCTGAGGCCCCCAGCAGGGCACTCACCATCTCTCAGCCCTGGGCTGACCTTAGGTCCCTGTAGGTATGCCCGGGCCTCCCCTACCCCCTGCCTGGGCTGCCTTTGGGGCTGAGAGCTGCTACTGGTCAGGGACAGTGACTGGGTCCCTTGAGCCCTGCATGCCAGGCAGAGGGTGTGTGCCACGTGGTGGGATTTGCTGGCATGGGCAATGCTGCTTGGGCCTCTGTACCACCTATGCGACAGCTGTGAGGGCTCTGCTGTGCTGGTGGAGCAGAAAACGCCCCGCCCCTGCCAGTATACTTCAGCTCCTATTGGTTGCCCAGGTAGAAGTTCCTGTTACAGTTCCTGTTACCTCTGATTCTACGAAATGACTGGTTCCTGTGACACACATAGTGAGAACCAATTGCAGACAGCCAAGTGCTCGGCTTCTGCTGCTTTCCTCTTGCCAGGTCTATATTAGACATAGACCACTGGGTTCAGGGCCTGACATTTTTTATAAAAATGGGTTCCTTGTCAGTGCCTGTCCATGTAAATAAATCTTGCTCTAAATCCTGGCTGATGTTGAACCCTCAGAGTCAGCTGTGGTAAGGGCTGGATGTGGGAGTGGATGAAGAAGACCTGCTGTTGACCTCACAGTGGGGCTACCACTGGCCTCACAGGGCCCTTCCTCTTTTAGTCCTTTGTCCCCTCCCCCTTGGCCTCTCAGTGACAAACCTCCAGGCCTTTACAGGTTCAGTCTCAGGAAACTCAGCATTGCCATCAAATCCTCATCCCGCTGTGTTTGCAAGCTTTCCATGGCTGAGACTAAATACCTGAAAAGAAACACTTTAAGGATAGGCAGTTTATGTTGGTCCCCGGTTTCAGGGTCTTCAGTCTAGGGTGGGCTGGCTCCCTTGTTTCTGGGCACATGTTGAGACAAAAATATGGCAGCAGCAGGCAGCAGAGCAAAGCTGCTTGCCTTATGGAAACAGGAAGAAGAGAGAAGAGAGGAAGGGGCAGACACTCCCCATATCCTCCTCTTCACACCCATGCTCCATTGACCTCTTGCTCTGACCAGGCCGTGCCTCCTTAGGGCTCCACCAGCTCCCATGAGCCCTTGGGGGACAGTGTGCCTTGGGGAACACTGGGTGGCACTGACATTCACCTCTGGTCCACGGAGAGAAATGAATTTCTCTCTCACTTCTTTCATCTGCTCCTGGGCTTCTTGACACATACCTAATGCGCTGGATAAAACTTCCTTTCATTTTTATGATATCAGTAAACCAATTTTTATGCATTTACTTTAATTTATGTAAATAGTATCATGGCAATGACCTAGTTGTATTTTTTCCTTTCTGCATTATGTGTTTAGAGATCTACCCTCTAGATGCCTCCTGGCTGTCACTTCTAGTCCCTACATCCACCCAGTATCCACTCCCAGCAACAGACTAGAGGCCTCTAAGTCCATTCCCTCCAACCATGCCCAAAAGAGAGATCTGTGAAAATTCCTTATTGATCTGCCCAGCAGTTTCTGTTGGATCTGTAGCCAAGCAGGGAATTTCTGGTGATGGCATATACGCATACTTAATTCCACTAAACAGACTTCTACTTTGTGCTCTTAAAGGGGCCTGCTCTCCTAAGCCCCCTATACTGTGCAGTTCTACAGCTGTAAGGCACTAGGAAATAATAATAATAATAATTAAAAAATGCAAGCCACAGGTTACAGGCTGCCTGTTTCTCTTTATATCCTGAACTGGAAAAAAGGGCAAGAGAACTCTCTAGGATCCCTTTTAGATGGACACTAACCCCATGTGGGCGAGTCCACTCTAGTCATCTAATCACCTCTCAAATACCATCACTTGGGGAATTAGATTCCAACATAAGCATTTTGGAGGGACACAATCACTCAGAGGTCATTGATGCCTGCTCTAGCTCCTTGCTTATGCATTCCTTAGTATTTATGTTCTCCATTTAACAGTAGAGAAGACCCAGCTCATTGTATGGCCTTAGACAATAGCCATAGGTGTCCAGAAAACCTTTAATGTTTGTTTTTTAAAAGAGAAAAGTATAATAGCATTAAGCCTTCCAGTCATAAATCAGAACATCTGGGGCTCTAGTCATTAATTCTTCAATCTCCAGTGGGGTTCAGGGGAGCTGGCTACTCTGCCAGACGCCAGCCTGCTAAGGTCACAAGCCCCTCTCTCTGTGTACAGAGGGGCAAATGAGTAGGAAGTTCGAGACTTGCAGTCAGACCATCCCGACCCTGACACTTCCCTGCTATGACTGTGGACCAGCAGCTTCATGTCCAATAGTCTCAGTTTCCTCATCTGTGAGACACTGAGGGCATCACCCATGGTGTAAGAAGCTCTGAAGGTTCTATGAAGCAATGTTGTAAAGCTTTTTGGCCCACACCTGGGTCATGAAAAGAATCTAGATGCAAATTTTAAAAAGCAGCTCAAGTGCTCCTGGGATGTAGGAGCCTTAAAAGTACAACAATCGATCATGATTTACTTGGGTCGACCATGTGCCAGGCCCAGGGCCAGGTACCATAGCATCTGCACTCTCCTTGCATTGCTGGAGGGTGCTTGAGGGACTTGGGGATTTAGAGAGGGGCTGAAAGGGAAGCTTAGGAGTGGGTGATGCATAACTGAGTTTCCTTTTCAGATGCCAGCATAAGAGGTAATTTGTAAATATTTGTTTGCCAAGTATCTCCTGAACTGCAAGTATAGGAATCCACTATGGCTAATTGAAGCAGAAAAGGGATGCATTAACTTATAGGAAATAATGGAAAGAGTGCTAGGGTGGACAAGGAGGTTTCCAGGAGAAATGATCAGAACAAGATCAGAACCAGATGGAGGACTTGGCTTCACAGGGGAAATTACTGTCATTGCAGCAGCTGCCACTAAGTTGTATACTGGAAACCAACTTTGCTGCAACCACGGTTGCTTCTGTCATTGGAAGCTGACCTTATGAGCAACTACAGTTGTGCCCTGAAAACAGGTCTCCTGTACCTGGGTCCTCATAGGTTCAGTTGTGCATCAGGGCCTGTCTGGGCAGTGTTGGAGTGGTAAAGCAAGGTTGCACACCATGTCATAGATGCAAGGGAGCCATGCCACATCATAGCTGCAAGGGAGCTGGGGCCTGAGCCCTGCACTATGACTGGGGAGCAGGCAGAGTTCATCAAGAGGAAATTTCCCCAAATGAAAAGCTCCTTAGGTCCCAAAGCACTGTGCAGGGGCCCAGTGGGGGCAGACTCAGCTCTTAAAGGTAGTGCTATCTAATGGGGTACATGTGTAGAATGCAGGGGTTCATGAGGGCATGGACCACACATTGTCCACTACACTGGTGTATCTAACCCCTGTAGCTGGCTGGTGAAAGAGCACTGGGGGTGACACTTCAAGGACTGATGAAGAATAGGCGAAAATGGTAGGCTCACTTCCTCTGTCCCCAAGACCCCAGGATCAAGTCTCAGCCTCCCTACTGACTTTGGATTTCTTGACCTTCATGAGCCCCAGTTTCTGCATTTGTGTGATGGGGACAGTAACAACCACTACCTAGGGGTTGGTGCTCACATTAGAGAAATTGACATAGGCTGCCTGACATAGCAGAGGTTCTGGGGGAGGAAATTATTTTTCAGGGACTGGTGTAAGCACAATGTGGGAGGACTCTTTTCATGGAGCTCACAAGCTCTGTGCTTGAGGGGTTGGGAGAGGCTGGGCTCTGCCAGGGGTGCGTGGGAAGTGTTGCTTTTTGCTGACAACAGCACCCTTGTGACTGACAGAACGAACTCATTTATCAAGCTGTCTTCATGATTGTCATTAAAGAAAATGTGCCAAGGTGATCCACTTTCCACACCAGGAGGACTTCTCCTCCCCACACAGGTGCCTCTTTCCCAGAGTTCCTGTTCCAACCAAGCAGTGAAGAGCTGGGATTTGGGTTTGAAGCCAATGTCCAGAAGTGAGCTTAGTCCTGAAGCCAGAGGCCCTGCCCAGGTCTTCAGGTGGGGACAAGAAGGGAGGCAGTGCCATCCACACAGTGGACAGGTTGTCACATGGCCAGGTCCTGGAAAGGCCTTGCAGGGGTCAGGGTTAGAACAGGTGGAGGTCACATGTGGCCCTCCTCTCTGATCTCCTCTGTGATTCTGTGAGGTGCTGGCTAGAGGCTCGGTGCCCCCTCAGCTTGCCCAGTGTTAACAAGTGCCTGGAAGCTTCCACAGAAGCAGGGAAGGCTGATCTGGGCATGGTCCCAGCGGCCTGCAACCAGGACATCTGGATCCCAAATGTCTCACTTCTTCCTTGGGCAAATTCACTCTTTCTCCAGCTCCCCCTGTCACATGGCCCTGGAGTCCTGTCCTGAGGAGTCAGTAGCCTGGACAGGGACAGTTTGGTGTAGGAGAAAGAATGGAAAGGCTTCACCAAGTGGACTTGCTTTTGACCTCTGTTTCCTCATCTTTCCTTTGCAGTGACTTTGGGTCAGGACCTCCCAGTCCTCGCCTGTGGGATGAAATCCTTAGTATGGACCTCACGGGGCTTTTGAGGGTAAAATGTGATGAACATACACTTAGTACAATTTCCTTCCCCAGATAGGTCTGGCAACCATTTGTGTGCTAGACTATCTTTCTGTCTGGTTCTGTCTGCACATCTGTCTATGTGCCAAAGAGTCTGAGTTACTTCACAGGGAGAAGCAATGACCTAGAATTTCTGGTTTTAAACACTCTGGGGAGGTGGGGAGTGATAGCCGCTTGGGAACACTGAGAGGAACACTGCTTGTGAAAAGATTCAAACATCCTAAAAATACATAGTCAAGCAAACTTGTAACATTCAAGCCCAAATAGTTGAGTGAAGAGTAAAAAGAGAAGTGTCTAAAGGCATCAGCCTGAAATGCAGGTTCAAAGAGGAAAGAAAGGACACAAGTGTGACTAGAAGTTTCTCTGTTATAAGGAAAAGAAAATCTCTTTCCATCTGAGGTTGATACAAAGAACCGCACTGAAGAGCAGGAGTGGGTTTTGCCACAGGTGCGCTTTGATTCGGGAGCTCAGTGATGTCATACTCATAGCACAGGAATCTATGCCACCTCCATTTTCAAGGGAGGGCCTCTCCTAGCAGCTGGATGTGCAGCAGCTATAGTTCCAGACCTGTGTGCTCCCAAATTCAAGTGTAACACGATGCAGACCTCAGTGGCCCTAGAAAGCATCTCATTGGCTGAACTGGATCATGTGGTCATTCTTAAAGTAAAGGCTG
>PVKA01010620.1:48265-64014 GCA_004027165.1 Ctenomys sociabilis
CCCAGAGGAAGGAGAACCCAGAGGAAGGAGAACCCAGAGGAAGGAGAACCCAGAGGAAGGAGAATTAAAGAGAAGCTCATTCCAGGCAGGTAGCACAGCGAGTGTGAAGGCCTGGGAGTGTCTGGTTGGAAGACTTAAAAAATAAGATTTAAGGGCTTGCCAAATAGCTCAGCAGATTAAAGCGCCTGCAGGCAGGGGCAGGGGCTGGGGGTTTGATCCCCTGGGCCTGCTGTGCTGCCCCTGTCCCCAGGGTGTGCTGAGATGGCAGTTGAGACTGGACATGGTGGTGCATGCCTGTAACCCTTGCTCTTGGTGTAAGCAGGAGAATCATTACACATTTGATCTAGTAGGGAGACCCTGAACACCCTGCAGACCCTTCCCTAAGTTATCAAAAAGAAAAAAAAAAAGATTTAAGGCAGGTGAGAGGAAGATGAGATAGAGAAGTGAGGAGAGGCTTGGTTGCAGAGAGCCTGGTAGGCATGGCCCAGGGGCGATGGAGGTCCCTGGACGGCTTGGAGAGCTACTCCCCACTGGTGGATCAGCTTTTGATTTTGCAAGAGCCTCAGTGTCACCTGTCAAGTGGGGCTTACACGAAGATGGGATCCTGCTGTGGTATGGCTGGGCATTGGCAGCACAATGCACTTTTGGGGCTGAAAAGGTCCTTGAGACCTCACAGCCACCTGGCGGATAGCAGCCCTCACCTCCCTCCATGCCTCAGTTTCCCCGCTGGCAATGGAATGTCCAGACATGGTGGCCTCTGTGGCATTCTCAACACTCCTGAAAGGAAGCAGAGTTTTAAAGAGAAAACTTAGAGAACATTATTCCCATATAAAGATAAAGTATCTTGGAAATTGTGTTGTAAATCATTTCTGAAAGAGGATTCCATTTATAAAAATTCAATTTTAGTGCAATTTTCTCAGGAGCACATACTCCCTGGATGGAATAAAGTCAACCTGTGAGTCACATTCGCCTTCGCAGGCTCTCCCTGTGATCTCAGTCTGTGGGGCTGGGGTAGCACTGGGGATCACCCAGGGGTGGCTGTCCATGGCCTCTCCATAGAATACAAGGGCTCTCTGACTCCATGCTCCACCTGGAGGACCCTTTAGCTGGGGGCCAGGCACAGCGGGGGGGGGGGGGGAGGCAAAACTTATATGGAACTGGGATCTCAGATTCCATGGGAAGCCCCAGGAATCCTCAGCACCAGCCTTGCTGATACCTGAGGACTGGGAAATCTCAAAAGCCATGATACCAGGTTCACCTGCTGAGATGAAAGAAAGCACAGATGGATCTTGCTATTGTCCTGAGCTCAGGGACGGGTCCTGCTCTTCTGTACTTCTCCAGGCGGTCTCTGCCAGCTGGCCAGAGTTGACAGGTAAGTGACCTTTTTGCCATGCCTGTTCTCTCTTACTCCTTTAAGTGGAGCAGTCTGAAGCCCAGAGGTGGGAGTTGACTTGGTCATCTGCTTTGTCCCTGGGGAAATGTACCCAACGCCAACAACTTAAGGGAGGAAAATTTATCTTGGCTCACATTTCAGTCCCTGGGCAGCCAGCTCCGAGGCAGAAAGGCACTGTGAAGGGTCTGGCCGAGAGAGCTGCTCAGGGCATGGCAGCCAGGAAGTGGAGAGCAGAGGGAGGCCGGGGGGGGGGGGGGGGGGGGGGGGGGGGGGGGGGGGGGGGGGGGGGGGGGGGGGGGGGGGGGGGGGGGGGGGGGGGGGGGGGGGGGAGGAGCCATCGTGGGCCGTGCCCCCAGGAACCACCTCTTCTGGCCTGACCCCACCTCCCAGCAGCAAGTCAGCTATGACCACCCATAACCCAGTCACCTCCTAAAAACCCCACCCTTGAGCACATGAGCCTTTAGGGGACGTCCAGGCATAAATCACACAGGAGGTGGCTTGCCGAAGGGCACAAGCTGATAAGTGGCAAGAGGCCGGCCTCTGGGTTTCCCTTGTTCACACCAGGTTGGGAGAGGCTCCTGGGAAGAAATAGGTCATCTCCTATGATGATAAGGCCACATGACTGCTGGGACTGCAGAAACAGGAGGGGCTTCTGGGGTTGTAGTCTTGGCGTTCACATGATTAATTGCCTTTACCCCTTTACAGTCCACAGTACCCTGAGAAAGGTACTGTGGGGTACTCTGTGCCTTCCCCCATCTTCAAGGCTGGGCTCTGATGGACTTCAGAAAATTGGTGTGTCCTTTCTCTGTGGCTAGAGGGATTAGCCCGTAGCGCACAGTTAGTTAGGTCAGGGCCAAGGAGATGCTGTCCCACGGCGAGTTCTGGCTGTGATCTGGTTGGGCTACTAATTCCTTGGCCTCTCTCTGTGCCTGCTGCATTCCAATTTGGAAAGCATGTGTGTGTGTGTGTGTGTGTGTGTGTGTAGGCACAGCAAGATCACAGTTTTTACACCAAGTTTGTTGAAACTCCAGGAACTCTAACGTAGGGTTTCAGAGCTTAGGGGTCCCCCAACCTCTCCCCAAAATGTGCTTTACCCAGGTGTATTCCTCCCCATCTTCTTCCTGGCTTCTGAGGACAATTGTTTGCAAGAAGGGGGTTCCTATCTGGAAGAACACAGTAGACTTGGGGACAGGTGACCCAAGAGACTCCTTCCACTTCTTCCAAAAGCTGAGAGTTGGGGTCATCTTTTGATTGGCATAAAACCCATTTTCCAATAAACATTTATTGAGCACCTACTGGGTCAGGTCAGTGAACTCTGTCTGAAGCAGTCCATAGGTTTAAAAAAGTATTGAAATATGCTCATTGGAAGAAGACTTCCAAAATGGAACATCGTGAAGAACTAAGTGAAGCCCTTATGTTAGTAGGTAATTCCGTTAGCATTCACTACTGCCTGTGACTCCAGTGGACAACAGTCCTTTCCTCTCTGGATACCCAGCCTGCAGCTCAGTACTACAGACCAGGTAGACAGTCCAGGGACGTTTTCAGAATGACTGAATGAACAGAAGGCCCTCTTCAGACTACAACAGTCCACAGAGCAGAGAGCACAGGAGCCGGGTGAGCTATGGACCACTTCCTGTATAGTATTTCCACACTGCACTTTGGGTGAAGGTTCCCCTCCCTGCCCTGCTCCCTGGTCCCCTAAGCTGTAGCTCCTGAAGCAGTTGCAGTCCCTGAGTTCTGCCCACTCCCTATGTCCCAGCTCATATCTTCTAGCCCACAGTCTCAGAATCTGGATTCTGCCAAGTGTTTTGGGAGCAAGTTCCCCCTGCTGGTCTGTGTGGGCCTGGGGTTGGCCCAAAGGAGGTGCTGGGAGAAGCAGGGCCAGGCCAAGCTAGATGCATTTACTCAACGCTTCAGCCCAGCCTCAATTTATTTCCATTGAACACTTTGGTAACCATCTGCTCTTAAACTAAACGGAAAATTGTCCTCCTACTGAGATGGCAGCTCCCTCAGATGTTTTTAATAAAAAAAAATCTATCATTTTAATGCAGACAGCTCAGCTAATAAAAATGATCTGTGCCATTAGTAATTATCCTACAGATATAATGCAAACTAGCAGAGAGGTCTGCAGGGGCCCCATGGCTGGGAGTGGCTCTTTCCTGGGTCCAGCTCTGGCTCAGCACTTGTGTGGGAACTGGGGACTGTAAGAGTGCAGAGCTCTGGATGGGGAGGCTTGGAGCGGGTGGGGGCTGCAGTCCTGGGTGCTAATCCCTGCCCCTCCCCCTAGCTCCTGCGTGTAACCTGCACTCTCAAAACTCCTCACCCCATGGATCAGACCCCTTGGCTGGCCCTGAAGTCAGGCCCACTCCAGTCATTTCTGTACAGTGGTGACAGCCCCGCAGACCCCTCCCTTCTAGGCAGCTAGAGTGACAGGCAGGGTTGGGAGAGAAGGGAGGCCACCCCGCCCCCACCCTTTCCCCTCTTCCCAATCACATCAACAATTTCTCTCGGCATTGTTTCCAGGGCCATTAATATTCATAAGCGACTTTTCCATTGTGTTTGCAATTTTCCAGCAGACAGACAAGCCTGCACTCCCCCGTGTTAATAGGATGCAAAGCTCACCAACTCAGATCTTATTAGCAAATCTCCATTAGATCCTGGGCCCTTCTGGGCTGCCTGATAGGCGCTCTTCCTACTTCGGGTGACAGCCAGAGCAGGTCTTAATCCAACGTGACTTTCAATCCCCACCGCAGAGACAACCTAGACATGAGTCTGGCAGGAGCAGATCGGGCTGAGCAGGGCCTCCTATTAGGGGTGGAAGTGGGCTCCCTTGGGTGGCCAGGCAGAAAGGCCACCTGTGGATGGCTGTCTTTCTACCCCAGAAAGCGCTCCTCAGCTAGTCCCTTTTTCAATCACTTGCCCTTTCATTTCTTCAACAAAACAATTACAAGTGCGTGCTCAACTTCAGGCCCAGGCTAGCTGCTGGGATGCTGGTGTCATGCGTCCTCTCTCCAGAGTTCCACAGGGCTTGGGAGGCAGCTGCACCTCAGGACAGTTGTCCAGTGGCAGGTAATGTGGAAGGGGATGCCAAGGTGTGCGGGTCCCAGAGATGGGCATTTAGATCAAGCGGGGCTTAGCGACAGCTAGCAACAGCTGAGCAGAACACAGTATGTGAGTACATGGGGGGAGCGGGGCAGGTGGGAACCGTTCCTGCGTCCTGCTCAGACCTGCTGGGGCTGGTGGCTGCATGGGTGTGGCCCAGTCTCTCTCCCACACTGTGCTATGATTTTCCCCATCCCTAGCACAGGACTGCAGGCAACGTGTTGGTGTAGCTGTTGCTGTCACTTATCTGGGGAATGCCAAGTTACCCCTGCTTTAGTATCCTTCACAGGAGTCTCAGTTGCTGTACCATTCAGAGTGATTCTGACATGCACAAAAGTGCCAGCCCTGCCAAACACACCTGGGACCTCACGGTTCTGTGGCTGCTTGCAAATGAAGGCGAGCAGTGGGCACCCAGGAGGGTCCATGGGGCTCCGAGCCCAAGCTTCATCAGCCCCTGGGGCTACCTCGGCATGGAAGGAGCTTCCTGGGATGGTAGGGCAGACCCAGGCCCTGGATGAATAGACAGTGGCCAACAGCTGTAGGTAGATACTCAGAAGGGACATTTTCCAGGCTGAAGTTCAGTGACCCAAGGACCCCACATGCAGGACTTGAGGAGGACAAGCCTTCCTCAGGCCCAAGTATGCTAGTATGACCTGCAGTGACGGATCCACTGTGGGGGTCTGTGGACAAGGGAAGGAATGAGAGGGGAGACCCTTGAGGCCAGGGGCAGTCAGAAGGACTCCCTGGAGCAGGTGGGACTCTGCTTGAGCAAAGCTTCTGAGACGGTAGCAAGAGGAAAGGCTGGTCCCGGAGGGAGGCACCATGGGGCCACACCACAGCAAAGGGTCAGAGGATGAAAAGTGAATGGGTGGGGGGGCTGGGCAGAGGGGAGAGCCAGGGTCACTGGAGGCTGCAGACTGGTGGTCTGAGGTGTATGTTCTTGGCTCAGTGTTGAAATATATATATATATATATATTTAGACAGGGTCTTGCTATGCAGTTCAGGTTTGCCTTGAGCTCACTTCATAGCCCAGGCTGGTCTCGAACTTGTAGTGATCCTCTTGCTTCTGCCTCCCAAGTGCTGGGACTACAGGTGCACACCATCACGCCCACCTAAATGGTGTTTAAATTTAATAAGAAAACTCTCAGGGATGCATGCGTCATTTTCCTTCCACAATCCTCACCACACCAGCCTTGGGCCGTACCTTTCAGCCCCCTGCCTGATCCTTGCAGTTGCCAGAGCATGTGACCTCCATTCTGGAGGGGGAACTATTTGGCCTTAAAGGCTGTAAAAGTCTCTGTGAGCTGGATTTGGGGGGCCTGGATGTCCTGAATGTTCAGGCTCCTGGCTGGCCAAAGAAGTGGTGACAACATCCCTAAGCCACCACAGGGGACCTGAGGTTCCTCACTTCCAGAACCACTTTGGCCTGAAGCCTTGTTTTCTTCCTTGTGGAAGGGACCTGCTGGCTGACGAGAGGCCAAGTTCGTGTTTGGGCTTCTGTAGTTCCCAATGACCCAGAGCTCTGTCCACCTGGGGTCCATGAGCCATCCCCTGACCCCCTCCTCCACATCGACTTCACTGGAAACCAACAGCCATTCCTCATGGTTAGGGGTAGAGAGTGGCGCTGATAAAATGCCTGTGAGCAGGGGAAATTCAATAAACTGCCTTAGCTGGTTTCAGGACTGAAGGTTTTTCTCATCCATGAGTCCACCTGGGCTCTGAAAGGCAGCTGGAGCTGGGAGGCTTTGTCATCAAGGAGCCCAGAGTATGCCAGGGAGACAGCAGGGGTGCAGGGGCAGAGAGACCTTGTGCTTGGAGACATGAGATTTTTGAGTCTTGGACACCTGGGGCAAATTCTATCTCAGCTGCTGGACAGCTGCATGACCGCGGGCAACCTCAGAGCCTCTCCAAGCCACCTGGGGAAGGGGGACGGGGACTCAGTGAGATGCTGCTTATAGTAAGCTCTGGCTGAAAGAGGGCAGTCACTGTGACTACTGTTAATTTGGGGTGGGCATCCCAGAGTCCTTAGCTAGAGGGCAACTGAGCTCTTTCGTCTCTGGGAGAGTGGGTGGAGCCCGGATGCTCTGCCCCTTGGCCCCAAGGGGGCAGGTCCCAGGGGTGTTAAGGAACCCTAATGAGGTTGGCAGCCTGCACAGGGGATCAGATCAGATTGGCAGTACCCAGAGGGTTGTCCCTGGGGCAGATGCCAGGGCAGAACTGAAGCATCGAGAATGTTACAGCTGGCAGGAGCCTCCCAGTCCGCTCCCTTCATGTCTATTAGTTTCTTATCACAACTAATATATTACACAGATGACTGCTCAAAAGTAGATTTTTCTTGGTCTGTGTTGGCAGTCAGATATCCAGAACCAAATCAGCACCACTGAGCCACAGTCATGGTGTCCATGGGCCGGGAGGTCCCTGGGGAGGCCCCATTGCTGGCTTCTTCCGGCTTCTGAGGGCTGGTGATAGCTTTGCGGCTGTGTCCCTCCAGTACCTGGCTTTCTGGTCTCCACTCCTAGGTCTCTTCTGCCTGGGACAACTTTCCTCTCCCTTCGTCTTGCCAGGAGGCATATGGTTGCTTTTAGTCCACGTGGAGCACCCAGGACAGCAGAGGTGAGCCTGTGGCACACATGCACCAGGCTGTCTGCACCGCCGCGGCTCTGACTGGAACCTCGCTGGCCTGGGAGACTGTACCCAGCAACAGACTTCAAGCCCCGGCAGGCGTGGTGTGCACGCCTGCATCCCAGCGTGCGGGAGGCTGAGGCAGTAGGATCTGATGTGAGTCTGGGGCCACCACGGGGGACACAGTGAGTTCAAAGTCTCCCAAACTACACAGTAAAACCCTGTTTCTAAAAACCAAAAAGAAAGATGGTTCATTAACACCTGCAAATTCTATCCCTTTCCCTCCCTTTTTGGCATGGAAGGGAGAAGTTGTGGGTTCCAGGAATTAGGGAGTGAGTGTCTTAGGGGGGCTATTACTCAGCTAACACATCATTAAATTTTTATTTTAGTTAATTTTAGACTTAATGAAGAGTGGCAAACTAGTCTAAAGAGTTTCTATGTGCCCTTCACCTAATTTCTTTTAATGCTATACTCTCACATAATCATAAAACATTTATCAAAATTAGGAAATTAATCTTGTTACCACATTACTTACTGAATTTCAGAACTTATTCTGACTTTCTGTTTTCCCACTCACATCCTTTTCTGGCTTGGGAATCAGTCTAGGGCAGCATGCCACCTTGACCTCTGCATCTCTCCCCGATTTCCATCAGCCTGTGCTACTGCTTGGTCTTTCATGACCATGACAGTCTTGAACGGGACTGGCCAAGAATGTCACAGAATATCTTTGATTTGGGTTTGTTGAGTGTTTTCATGATTCTGTTGAGCTTGTGGGTGACTGGCTTGGCCAACCATGGAACTGTACATCACCTTAGGGGTACATGAGGGGTTGGGAAGTGTTTGTGACATAACTGGTCAACCTTTCTCCCTTGGTTTGGGTAACCTCTGCTGGGACTCCCCACTGCAAGCTATTTGCCCTTTGTAATCACGCACTCCAGGGTGGGGTCATATCTGAGCATTCCTAAACTTACACCCACCAATGCCTTCAAAGGGTCTTAACTGGGGCAATCACCTCTGCAGTGTTCTTTTTCCCTTTTATGTCTCCTGGAAAAGAAGTGTCGTCCTCCCTCCCACTGATACCTATTTGTGTCAGCATGGACCCACGCATGGTGATTTTGCCCTTCAGGGTAGAATGTGATACCACGTCAGTTTCTCATCGCTGTGACAAAATACTTGAGGTAACCATTTAAGGGACAAAAGGTTTATTTTGGCTCCTGATTGCAAAGGCTTCCGTCCGTGGTTGGCGGTTTGGTTGCCGTGGCCTGGAGTGAGGCAGCAGGATCGTGGAGGAGGGTCCTGGTGGAGCGTGGTCGCTTACTTGGCAGCACTCAGGAAGCAGAGACAGACAGAAAGGGCCCGCGCCAGCCAGCTTCCTCCTCCTCTGGTCCCACACAGGCTCACACCCTATCGGGTGGTGCAGCACATGATCGGGGTAGGTCTTTACCCTATTGCTGCTCCACCTGCCAATCATCTCTGGTGCTAACCTCCCATGCACAATAAATTTTTTAGGGGCTCCCAATCTAATCAGGTTAACAAGATTAACCCTCACAAATAACTTTGTTATTTATCTTGTTCCTCAAGTGAGCCCAATTTTGGCCCTTGGAACCTTTTCATCTCTGTTTTATTTTTTTGAGACAGGGTCTTTTTTCAGGCTGGCTCCGAGCTCACTATGTAATCCAGGCTGGCCTTGAACTTGCAGCAATCCTCCTGCCTCAGCCTTCCAAGCACTGGGACTACAGGTGTGCGCCATTACACCAGGCCCCTTGGGACCTTTTGAGTTTTACTCCATGGCCCTTCTCTTTTCCTGTTTCTTTTCTGTTGCTCCTAGAGTAGGTGTGTCTCCCCCTCTGTGAGCCTCCCTTGGCCTTAGAAATGGGGCCAGTTTTTATGAATGTGGCTTGAGAGATGCTGGGGGACAGGGACCCCATCGTCTACATTTCTGCCATAAAGACACCCAGAGATGGTCCTTTCTTGGATTCTCTTCTTCCCTCAGCCCCTCTTCTCCCCTTTGCTGGTACACCAGAAGCCAGGCCTTTCTGCCTAGAGACTTTCTCAGAAGGCTGGGTTGTCATGTTAGGAATGTGGGCTGGCTCAGCCCTGGTTCTAGACCTCCTGGGCATCTATTTGGCAAACAAATTTGTCACTTACCATAGAACAGTACTATTAGGGGCAGCGTGAGCATTACTCAGCATGCATTTTTCCTGGGAGCATTGTTTTCTGGGAGTTCCCAGTCTATTGATGATTTATCAGTGGTATACCAAGCCTCCCTGGGGTCTTTCAAGGAAGCAGGGTCACGGAAAGTTGAGCAGAGTAATTTTTTATATTTAGTTAATTTAAAAGCAATGTGATGAACTCATCACATTGCTTTTAAATTAACCCTTCACACTGCTAAATGTGCAACTACAGGGACTTTAAAATGCATGCATTTCTGAACCTTGTATTTTCAGATGAGAACACACATCCACCAGCAGACCATACGTCCTCTTTTTCTGTTCGCAAGTAGGATTCCTGCATGTTGCAGGCAGTTGCATCCAGGTAGCTGGGGGCTTTGGGGTTCAGGGGCCCTGCACCTCCCTGGGCCATCTCTGCCTGCCTTGGGAGCAGCCTGGAGCAGCTTCATTCCCTAGCCGCAGCAAAGCCTGATGTATTAATGACCACACTTAACATGACTCAGTTTTAATCCCTGCTTTAAATCTAGTGCAATTGTTTTTACAATGAAGTCTGATTTTTTTCCACAATAGGGTGCTGAGAGCATATGCTTTCCATTCAAACTCGGAGAAAGCCCACTGTACTCATGAAAAGAGGAAATTAAATATGAAGCAGCCTTTGCTGCACTAAAGACCACGCATCCCACTCCGAGGTGGACTGTTCCCACGCCCCTCCCCTGCTCCCTGTCCTGCGCCCCTGGGCTTGGCCTTGTTCTGCATGCCTTCCTGAGCACCTACTGTGTGTCTGCCTCCAGGACAGGGTGAGTGCAGCACTCAGACTCCCCCAGGAGAGAGAAGTGACTGTGCACCCACCGCGGGCCAGGGCTGAAGATGCACGAGCCTTGGAGTTCTGCAGCAGGGATTGTGTTGCTGTCTGGTCCCCCCAGGAGGAAGGGGCTTCTCACCATAGTCTCCCAGGGCTTAGCAGCAGGCCTGTGGGTGCATTATTCTATGCCTCAGTGACAGCTGGTGGCCCTAGAATGCACCAGCACTCTATTCGTCCCATGGCCACATACCCGCCCACCCACCATCCACATACCCATGCATCATCAGCTGTGGGCTGCCCCTGGGGCAGGTAGGGACTGGCCTCCCTGCCATCTCAGAGTGAGTGGCAGGGACACGGCCAGAGCAGGGGTGCAGGAGCAGTGGCACCTCTGGGAGCGCCCCAGCAGTATCATTGACCATGTGCCTGTCTGTTTTGGAGGACAGTCACAATTTCTTCCTACAGTTGTGGCTTCCAGGCTTAGGCACCAGGTTGCTAGAGCAAATGAGCAGCTCTTGTTTATACCGCTGGTGTCCCCCTAAAGCCTCACATGATCATAGGCGGTACTCTTGGAAGGCAATCAGATTGTGGGGGATTAGATCCTGGAAGATCCCAGAAGTCAGATTGTGACTTCCTGTTGGGAAGCCGGGCCTGGGTGGAAGAGCTAGGTCAGGAGGACGGTGACCTGGAAGGGGTTGTTGCCTCCACTTCTCTACTTCCTGCTGCCATAGGGCGGGCAGTTCTCCTCTGCAAGGCCCATCTGGTGGGCTGGCCTGCCTTGGAGCCAGTACCGTGGACTTAATCCACTGCCAACTAAGAGCCAAAATGAACCTTTCCTTCAGGTATTTTGTCTGAGCAACAAAGAAAGTAACTAAGACAGAAGCAGACCTCAAAGGGGTCTCATCCTTCTCTGACAGGGGGCAGTGGAGGGACAGCCATGGCGGCCATGTGGCAGTCACTCCGGGCCATGAGCAAAGAGGGAGAGTGGGCACTGCCAGGGCTGCGAGTGGCAGGTAGCAGCCAGGGTCCTGGGTCTTCAGTGGCCCATAAACCAGACAAATGCATATTTGATGGAAATGGAATTCCAGAGGATGAGGCTGTGTTGGTGCGGTGGTGAGACACACTGGCTGTCTGACCCCATGGAGGGATAAATCTGCCGGATGTGCTTTCCGGTTAGGATGTGGAAGCCGCCTTGATGTCGTAGCTTCTCCAAGAGCGGGGGCAGGATATTTATTGCCAGAGGGAGCCCTGAGATCCCCAGTTCGTCTGGCCATGTCCTCTTCCCTGCCTCAGTATCAGAGCATGGCTGGAAGGACACGGCATCCCTGAGGGGGAGATAGCACCCACTGCTGCCTCTAGGCCTTCCTAGAGGAAAGGGGCGCAGGTGTTATAATGCTCACTCCCTGAGAAGGGGGCATGACCTTGGAAAAACTTGCCCCTGCTTGAGCTCCTCCTCTTCTTCCTCCCCTCCTCCTCCTCCTCCACTTCCTCCTCCTCCTCTTCCTCCTCCTTCTCCTTTTTCTTATTTTGTTGTTGTGTTTGCCAGGCAAATACTTATTCTACTGAGCTATCTCTCCAGCCCTCCCGTGCTTTTTCTGTAAAATGGGATAATAATGGTACAGAGTTCAAAGAGTGTTCTCATGGGATGAGAAGGATGCTGGTGCACGGCTGGGGCCACCCGCTGCCAATGAAACACAGAATAATGTGCCTGCAGCTGCCACTAAGCCCTGGCGCCCTAAGCCCTCAGAGCTCATTTCCTCCTCTGCCAGATGGGATAAGCACCCTGATTTCAGAGCGGCAGGTCCCTGCAGGTCAATGCAAAACTCCTTTGCCTTGGTGAACAACAGTGGTGGAGTCAATAAAGGCGATGAGGTTAGATGATGATGACGTGGGCCGGGGAACCATCCGCCTGCTCTGTGGACCAGCTTGCTGATTCTTTGTAGCAGTTAGTGGTCGCTGTGTGAGGAATCATCCTGAAACTTGATGACTCAGAATGGCAGCAATGAATTAGTCTCTTAGGTATGTTTCCCTTTGCTGAGAAAAAAAAAATTCCAGGCACAGCAAAGTCAAAGGAGTAAAGTATTTATTTATTCATCACCACTACTGTTCATGTATCTAGTCCAAAGCTAAGCACAGAACACTAGAGCAGTATTAAAATGCAAAGCAGTCACATGCTCTGCTGCCCTTACAGGGCTCACAGCCTAATTAGCGAGAACTGGTTACAGAGGAGGGGCCATAAGAAGCTCATGCCACATGCCACGAGACCATGAAGGCAGCATAGTTGACAGATGTGAGATGGGCTTGGAGTCTTGTCCTGCCCTGAGAAGTGGGGTGAGTTTATACCCAGCCGGAGAGGAGTGGTGTGACTTAGAGGCCGCCTACCATGGTTCCCATCACAGTTCGGGTCAAAAACAGGCAAGTTTTACTGAGGAGGTGGCACCAGTCGAGCAGGATGGGACGGAAGGCGAGAAAGCTTTTCAGACAAGAAAAGCAGCGCTGAGGGAGGCAGAAGCACGGACGCTGGCGGGCAGAGGACACGGGCCATATGAACAGTGCCGCGAGGTAAGCAGGTGGCAGGAAGCCAGCTGCCATGGCCCAGGGACAGCACCCACCTGGGGCGAGCTGTGGGCCTCACGGGCACATCCAGCGGCTGCAGAGCATGACTCCAGAGTGAAAATACCACAGAGCAATGGGGGTATTTTACCCAGTGCTTCACTCTTTCTAGGAAGTACAAAATAATTTAACATCATAGCTGTAGAGCCCCTAACAGACACCAACAAGCCGGCCCCGTTCTCAACGCAGATATCAGGTCCAAGTTTACATGATACTGGCGACAACCTTGGTTATCCCAGCGATTCCAGCATTTCTACTCTGATCCAAACACTGGAAGTGAGTCAAAGTGGGTCAGCTGAGATCTCTGACATGGAAAGGCCACCTCCTGGTAGGTGATGGCCACTTGATACGGCCACAGGGGTGGCACTCAGAGGCACGGGGTGCCCAGCATGTGTCAGGCTGTCGCATGAAAGACTGAGCCACCATCTGAGGGGTTTTGGCAGGGGCTAGAGGTGACAGGGTGGCTTCCAGGGACAGTGAGTGGGGCAGCCAAGGCTTCTAGGCAGCAGGCACAGGCAGCAGTGTGGGTGTTGGGGGAGCTAGTGACACCCACAGCCTCCCCTCTCCTCTCTTACATGGCTTGAAGCCTCCACTATGCTGGTTTTAAGTGAGGAAGGGATAGGAAATCAAGCCAGGGTCCATCCGCAGCCGGAGCTGTTCCTAGAGACCCTGATCACAGACTGAGGAACCCCTCCAAACCCAGCCTCCCGTCCTCACCCTGGCTGTCCCCCTTCCTCTGGGCTCTGTGGGGAGAGGTTTACTTAGCTTGCAGTTTGTAGCAGGTTCAGTCTGTAATTAAGTGGCTCCATGCTGGGGTGGTTTTGCTGAGGACGGTTCATGATGGGCAGATGGCACCAGCATCTTTCAGCCCCCTTTATCTTATCCAGGCTTCTAAGAGTGGGCAGCACGCACACCCTCAGTCCTAGCCCCTTGAACCCAGTGTAGCACTGTGAATCGTCCCAGCAGTGCACAGCCTAGATCTGGCCACCTCTACCAAGCCCCACCGAGGACCACTCTAGGCTTTGGGGGGACAGCTAGACACATGTCATGTGTGAGGCAAACATGATAACCACTACACTATGGGAACCCACTTAGACACATGTTGTAACAGTCAGGATGCCTCGGTTTCTGGGGTTTGGACATTCAGGAAAGGTCCAGCAAAAGCCTTGCCTCTTCTATGCAAGGTCTGTGGTTTCATAGTCATGTTTTTGCTGCTCAGACACAATACCAGATACCCGCAATTTAATAGAGCAGAGGTTGCTATTCTGGTTTACAGTTCCAGGCTCACACAGCATGGTCTGTGCCTGCCATGGAGGAGAACCACTCAAGTCATGGTGGCCAGGAAGGAAAAAGAGGAGGAAGAGCCAGGAAGGAGACAGAGCCCATAAGGCTGATCCCAAGGGCTGTCTCGTCCCACCAGAAGCCCCTCCTAAAAGCAAGCCAGTTCTCTCAGCCCACAATCCAATCCCCTGCCAAACACATAAGGGTTTGGGGGCCATCTAAGATCTATGATTTGAAGACTAGGGCCTAAAGTTTGAATCCCAATCTCCAGTGGCCAATGTTTGCATGTGGCTTGGGCTTTCCAGGTGACTGGGTTCCCAGAATAAGGAGGGAGGGAGAGAGTGAGGGAGGCAGGAAGGGAGAGAGACAGAGAGATAGACAGACAGACAGAGAAAGAGACAGAGACAGAGACACAGACAGACATGGACAGACAGAGACAGACAGAAGGAGACAGGGAGTTGGAGGGACAGACATAAAGAAGGACAGATAGAGAGATAGAGGGAGACAGAGGGAGACACAGAGAGAAAGAGACAATAGGGTGCCATATTGTTTTTTATGACCTAGAACCAAAAGTCACAGAGGGGATGTAGACCCGCCCTTGATGTGGGAGGCCATTGTCCAATTGTACAAACATGAGAGAGAGCCTGTTTGAAGCACAAGAACAGGGCTGTCTGTGTGCAGTCGATCTCTCACACCCTTCCTTTTCTGGGGGCAGACCCCAGCCTACCAGCCCCGTGAGCTCAAGGGGTGAGGTGGCAGCAGAAGGCTATCCCACCCTTCTTGCTATGATTGCTGTGATAAAGCAAGTCAAAGATTGTTATGACTCAACAGTGTCCCAGTGTCATGGCATTAAAAGAGGAGTGATGGCCCCCTCCAATTAAATCTGCCAGCACCTTGACTTTAGACTTTTCAGCCTTTAGAACTGTGAGCCAAATCAACTTCCAGTCTTTAAAAGTTACTCAGTCTCAGGCATGTTGTTATAGCAGCACCAGGGCTCTCCGGTGCTGCCCTGCCTGGGTGACATTTCCTCTGTAGAGTGCGCCTTTCCTTGGGGTGGGCAGGGCCCTGGATTATGGTTTGCAGCTGTTGACCTGGAAGTCACTCTTTATTCCTGACCTTCTATGTGAGCCTATGTGAGCAAAGGATGGTTTTTGGCCAGAGGCTGATCTCCACTTGTGTCCGTATTTCCCAGGGGGAAACTGTGAGCTTCTAGTTCCAGAAGCCCGTGGTAGGGTTTCTCTCAGCCTGCTGCTGCCCCCAACCCGCCCATTTCCTCTCCACCTCAAGAAATCCCTATGTCCCAGTACTTTGGCCTCCTCCATAGCCACTCCCTTAGTGTTTCTTATCCCCAGGCCACCTCTCCCTCAGTAGCTTCCTCTTCCTAACTGACCTCTGTCTTGAGCCCTGTCCCTCCCACTGTACCCCCTGACCTGGACAGTCTCCCTGAAGCCTAGCATCAAGCTGTCACCTGCCTTTGCCATCAGCTCATCTGACTCTCTATCTCTGGAACATTCTCCCTCCTCCCTTCTAGCTTGTTTTGAATCATCTCTGATGTCAGACCCTGATCCCCATGTCCTCCTTCCTGTGTTCTTTCTCAGTAGTCAGGCTTGGATCTAAAACGTTCTCCAAAGTCTCATGTGTGTGGAAAATGATTGCGTCATACCATACCCACCAGTGGATTCATGCATCCCAGGGTGCAGGGCCAAAGGTGCTACTAAGAGGGGGGTCCTGGATGGGGTGGGTCTCCAGGGATGTGGCCTGGATGGGG